>JAZHYW010036205.1:0-191886 GCA_037355805.1 Ixodes ricinus
CTACGAATCTTCTTCACGGGAGTGGCTGGGTGCGGGAAGACATTTGTACTGCGTCTCATCATGGACGTCTACAACAGATACTGCAACCCTGCTGGTTCAGATAATGTGAAAGCCACCTATGTTGCCTGCGCCACAACTGGAAAGGCGGCGGTCGCACTCGGTGGAATAACTGTACATGCAGCGTTTAGACTTACCATTAATAGGGATGGCGGACTGCGGAACAACGAGTTGAACACGTTCCGCAATGCGTTCAGGAACGTCAGGTGCGTGATCATCGATGAGGCTAGTATGATTTCTGCCGACATACTTCAGAGAGTGGACTCGCGACCACGCATCATCACTTGCAAATACTTAGAGCCTTTCGGCGGGTTAGACATCATCCTCTGCGGAGACCTGCGCCAGCTTCCCCCCGTTCGTGCCGTTGAGGTATTCCAGCGCGTCAAGACGAACAGTGTGTTTAACACGGAAATTGCATGGCACCATCTGTCATACCTTGTCCTCACGAAGGTCGTAAGGCAAAGCGATCTAAGGTTCTCCACCATACTTACCAAAATTGGAGACGGTGCAGAATTGGATTCCGAAGAAATCGCATTGACCGAGAGTCGGTTCGTCACGCAACAAGAAGGAGAAACATGTTGTCCCGGTGGCATCCGCTTGTACTACTCTAACAAAGAATCCGACTACTACAAAACGAACACGGCCATTGCAACCGTAGATAATCCTGTGGCATGTGCGGCACGGGACACAATCATTGGATTCAGGTCTATGCAGGAGAAGACAGGGGCAATGTGCAAGGCCGAAACGCTGCCAAAGGCCGAACTCGGAACCCTGCCAGCTAATATAATGCTATGCCATTGGAAAACCATATAAGCTCACACTCAATGTCGATGTTTCTGACGGTCTGGTTAATGGATCTGTTGGAATACTGCAATACATACAATACGACACGCTCCGAGAGCCGGAACGCATCTGGTTGCATATCGGTGAGCTTGGTTCCAAAATTGCGATTGGAACCGTGGCGGCCGCGAAACCCGGCACTTCGTAGAACGTTCTTTAAGAACCACCTTACATATCATCCCGCATAGATCACCAACTAAAAGTAGTTATCCATCATTGTAGCACCTCTAGTTTCAATTAGTATTTTCTTCCCCAGACATCCATTGATTGGAATCGCCTTCCTGCATCAATAGTCTCAATAACTGACGGCGCTGATTTTAGAACTGCAATTATGTTCCTTACGAATATTCGTACATTTGTTTATGTATTGACGTAGTTTTTGTTTTTCTCACTGATATTAATGTACTTTCGCCTTGTAGCCGTCGTATTCTTGTAGTTTTAAATAACGAACCCATTCCTCTCTCTAACGCTTTCGGGTCCTGAGAGTAAACACATGAAATGAAATGTCCTGCGGGAAGTCTTACACGTTTATTTTCTTTCCTTGTTTTAAAAATGAAGGCAGTTCACGTTTACTTTATCAGGAATCAAGTGTGACAATCGAATTCACGAGACATAAAACTACAGAACCTACGAAATATCGAACTCACAGACGCCACGTATTAGATATCCGTAGAGGACACTTCGTCTCGTGTACCACCAAACAAAAGTTTTGGCAGTGTTTGCGAGATCAAACCTACGGAACTAGCTACGAGAATAGTCGCTTAAGACATTGACATTATGATTTTAAGCCCACGAGCAAAAAGCGATCCGTAAGAAATTAGGAAATATTCGCCGATCGGAAGCTTTCCAGGGTTACTCGATAGATGGCACCGGTGTGCTCTCGTTTACGGCTCTCACCGTAAACGGTCGCAAGCCTTTGCGACGCACTCGGTCATACTCAGGCGCAAATTTGTGAAACCAGCCTTTACGTTGCAAACAGACTAAGTTTCAGCTACCCCCGTCACATGACTGGAAGAGCTAACAACGAACAGCATCGAACGGCCGGTCATAAGTGGAACAAAGCCGTCCCCGAGGACGCGTCATGGGGCACTCTGCAGGGGTCCTGAAACAAGCGGTCCGCGCTTGTTGCCGGTTGCCTGGGACGTGGTCATCCACGTCCCAGCAACCGGCAACAAGCCGGTCCCAACGACCGGCTTGTTGCCGGTCGCTGGGACGTGGCCATCAGGCAACCGGCAGCGAGTCCCGGTTCCCATGTCTCGGGCGCTGGAAATGGCATGCGCAGAAGTGATCTCATGTTGTCGATTCATTTTCGCTCGAAAAGTAGCTCTGCCCTTGTAATATCGTCGCGAGAATGACTCTCTCACACGCAGCGAGATAGCATCGCCGTGGACGAAATTGCAGTGGGCGCTGCGCGCAATCGGCGTGCGGTTCTAGCTGACCTTCCTCACTACCAACGAGGTAGAGGGGCTTAGAGTGATAAACCGGAAGTTCGGAAGAGGCACCCCCCCCCCGGTTGCCGCCATTTACTACGCAAAAGTGACCACTCGTCACGTGGCCTCACAAGAGCCGTGACGTCACCGGTAAGATGGCAGCGCCCAGAGGATGGCGGATTCGAGTTTGTTCGGTGCGCGGTAGCCGCGATGTGTAGCTACTTTCCGACGACTTCGGTCTTCGTCGTGCTCGCTGACGCAGGTATAATATGAAAATATAAAGGAATGGGACTTTATACCTGTTTTCCGCAAGATCGCCCTGGATGGTCTGGATATTAACACATGTGAGACAGCATCAGCCGTATCGCCGTACCCGTGCTCGGATTCCCGAATGTGTTCGAGGATCGATAGAACTTTGAGTGCTTTTAGCATGAAATTTTCGCATTCTCTTAGCTTTGTTTGCACGTTGGAATGTCTTAGAATCGACGCGAAATGTATGCGTTGGACGTAGGGCCTAGGGAATTCGTTTCAGCCCTAGGTAACTGCATAGTCACAACCAACTTTTAGCGGAAGAAGCTCCTGCGATTTTTACGTTTTGTACTTGTAAACAATTTTACGATATAACTCCTAGCATAATATTCGCATTTTTATAGCTTCGTTTGAACGCCTGAGAATCAAAGCGAAAGGTATACGTGGCGTGAGGGCCTAGGGGAAGTTGTTTCAGCCCTGCGTCAACGAAGAACCATAGAAACTTTTAGCGAGGAAGCTCCTGCAATCTTTAACCTTTTGTGCTAATCGTCGATTCTAAATTCGATCGATTTTCTACCTTCTTTTGTGAGTGCGAATTGCAAACTTATTTTCAGCTGCGAGGATGACGTTTTTATTTAGTGTGGGGGTGAATAAGTCGTTGCAGGCACCTGCTTCAATGCTATTCGACTTGCTATAAGAACAACCGTTTTGGTGTACGCATAGATTAACTGCACATTTTTCTCTTTCGTAGGATTTATTGCAGCAATACTTTTTTTCATCAAGAGTTCATTGTATTAGTCGGTCAATTATTTACTTGTTCTAGTTACCTGTACAAGATGGTTCATATTTGTGTTCATCCCTTGCCCAAAAAGCAGTCTTGTTGAAAAATGCTGACTACCATTCCTTTCGGTCTCTCCAATAGACGTTTTTCAAAAGTGTGGGCTGCCTATACTTCATATCACCGTAACTTGGAAAAGGGCAACCGCCACAGCCCCCTCGTGCCAATCCGAAAGACGGAGTGAAGGCGTGCGACAAATCTGTGCTGACGAGCACTCTGATGATATGTTGTCATATGCCTCTTTCCAACGTGCATATTGACTCACCGAGACTGTAGCCTTCGCCGCTTGCCATATTGTGATCGAACGAATTACAGTAGCTACTACTCTAATTGCCCCAGGCCTTCATACTTTGGGCATTTGTTCGACAAAAATGTTATGTCCGCCATCACTGTGAACTCGGCTGAACGACTATTGGACTCGAAGGCTGCATTAGCGTTCGACGTGAGCTGGGGTATATTCGTGTGCTTTACGCTGAAAAAAAAATGGCGAAAGTCGTGTTGCTTGATGGGGTTTTGCAAAGGGTCTATCCTGTGATATGTATAGGAAGTGTCCTGCTATATAACAATGCATCAACATATACTATTAAACTAGATGCTCAGAGCTGTTTGTTCTTGCAATTAACAAGTTACAGCAGTGTGCTTTAATGTTATTATCATGTGTGTAGTTTTAAGTATCATCTCTGCAATGCCTACAAAGGTCCCTGGAGGGAATAAATTAATAAATAACATTTTCAGATTACCTGAGTTGGTTTTCGGATGCGCCACATGTTCAGGAGAAGTGGAACGAGTGCAGCCCAATGCAACCAGTCTGGTATGTCCCACTAAATAATATGGAGGGGTCAGAGATGCAAGCGTCCTCAAAAGGTCCAGCACGCACGGTGAACACAATTCTTTGTGTATAGACTCTGAAGGCGTAAAGGCGAGCGGAAATATGTTTATTTGGTTAGTGTATCAAATATGTTTATTTCCACTTGATTACATAATTATTGGTTCCTTAGAAATGGTTCCATAATGAGTTCTTTCTGCGACAGTCTTATGTCGGGTGTTCAGTCGTAATACCTGTGGTCTTTGTTGTTGGATGACGCTCCTGGCACGTCGGTGTTCAGTTTGGTCGAGTGCCAACCTTGACCAACTGATGCCGTCGTGGAATCATACGTCATGTGTGGCCACTGACATCTGATGCACTGAAGCGGCAGGGCTGGCTTTTATTCGCAAATTTTCCTGGTAGTTTTCTGCATCAATGCAGCAAGCTCGGGCATGTATGAACGCTTCGGCGTTCGGGTGTCTAGTTGAATTGGCATTGAATAGTAACGGGTAGCCGATGGCGGTCGTCGTGACTTTGTGGCATAAGTCGCCCTCGGTTCGTCAGATGCCGCTTCGCTCGAAGAAGTCTCCAGATGAATTGCCTGTCGAACTTGTTCCGAAGCAATCTCGGCAATGAGAATAAAAGCCGGGCAAGTGATGGCAGGAAGCAGCTTCCTGGTCTCCTACCGGACAACGTCGTGGATGTCGCGGATGCCTGGGAGGCTGGCGTCGAAGTTGCAGCTGGACGACTTGTGTATCGAGACGCCGGGAAGTTGATAGTGACAGGCTAGGGCCTGCAGTGTATACATTCACTGTTGGAAGCCTCGGTGGTATGAACCTTTCGACTGTTGTCGTGGAGTTGCGGACAAGGCTGCCGAAGGTGTTGTACCTCCGATGAGGGACATGGGATTCTTAGCTTGTCTTCTGTAACATCAGGGTTGGCGTGGGTGCTCGATCAGGCCCAAAACATCTTCCACGAAGGCAGTGACGCTCTCGTTGGGGCCGCATCCTGGACAGAATCAGCAATTCGGCTCTCTCTGGTCAATGTTGGCTGATGAACATGCACTTCAGCTCGATCTTGCAAGCTTCCCACGACGTTAAGGAGGATTCGTGGTTCTCAAACCAGTGCCTGGCAGTTTCTTCCACGAGAAGTATAGGTTCTGCAGGAGCTGGTTGTCCTTCTACCCACTGTGGTGGGCGACACGGCCATATATTTCAATCCAGCCCTCGACGTCTTCATACACCATGCGTGAAAGGGCGTCGGAGTACGAGGTGCGACGGGCATGCAAACGATGGTGGGAGCGGACGTGGTTTGCCAGGCTTGTCATTGTTGGCTTAGTCAGCTTCGGTTCTTCTGGCGAAAGACCGAATGCCGGTGGTTTCTGCTGGAAGCAGCGACTGGCTCGGATTTCAGGTTCTTCGTGGTGTATTTCCGAGGTTCGTCCTTGTGGCAGTTGCTCGTCTTGCGGTTTTTCTGCCGGGCTCGGGATGGAACTTGGTGCACGGCTCACCGGGCGTTTAAGACGCGGGATAATCCGCCACCCGTGTCTGAAATGTTATCGGGCCACTCGGCTGAGGAGCCGCCGGGTTCCACACAGAGTGAAGGGCTATAGGTAAAGTGCACGGCACCTCCACCAGAACATACGATGACAGCTCAGCATGGCCTCGAACCTTCCAGAATAGTAAACATTGATAGAAAATAGGACTGGAGCAAGCATCCGTGACAATATAACAAAACAGACAGAAGAGAGTCTATCCTGACCACTAAAAAGCTACATTGGTTTAGTGGCATTCTGCCCAAATAAATCCTTTCCTTCGGGTTTGGGCTACGGCCGTGGACGAGCTGAAGTGAAATGTACGTGGGACCACTTTTCTGGTAATGTGCCACTGCAGACTGTCGTCGCAAAGCGGCGTGAACGGATGGACTGGGTTGGTTATACGCGCGATGAACTGTCCGTACAGCTTGCAATTCGCGCAACGAGTATTGATGAAACTTTATAGTTGACGAAACGTGCGACCGAACACCTGTGCTCCGTGAAAGGACACGTCTACGCCGGAACAATTTGGGAAGCAGCACATAATCATTTAGCACGGCATGGGAACTACAAGCTTCAAGGCAGCTCTCCGGTGCACCGCACAACCAAAGTGAACCTTCGGTCATTTGAACGAAGCGGCACCACGATTGCACGCTGCCATGCACGACTCACGCAATTTCCGTTGCTAAACTGTGTATCCAAATATATTGCACACGCTTCACTGCAGACCTCGAAGATCCCGATGGTCAACGAGAGCACAGAAACGTCGCCTTATAATTTATCGGGTATCCGAATCAATCTAAGGTCCGAGCAACGTAGGGCCGATTGTCTCTTTCGTGGCAATATCCCCGTCGGTCACCAGCGAAATGCGCACCGTTCCTCTGTATTTTCACGTTATACCTACGTCAGACACCACGCGGAACTCTGAAGTCGCTTTCGACCGGCCTCATATGACGACTTCGACGTCCGAAATCAACTCGCCGAGACCAACGACAACGAACAAAGCATCCGACAAGCTCCGGCCCAGCTGGGGCCAGCCGCTGCCTGGGCGCTGCCATCTTTCCTGTGACGTCACGTATTTGGTTTGGTCACGTGACGAGTGGTCAAATTTGCGTACAATGGTGGCAGCCGCCTTATGGGGGTCACTTTCGAGTGCAGACCGGAACCCCGGTTTATCGCTCTAAGCCCCTCTACCTCGTTGCTCACTACCTTCTTCAATCTGAACAAGCTTAATAAGAAAAGCATTGTTGACTTCTCTGCCTCCTTAGCAAGAAAGATTTACCCTTGTTAGGCTGTGAAGCGCATGCACTGGCGACAACAACAAGCATACTCAAGTTCTTCATCCACCCTCTTTTCGGTCTTTACACCAGAGCAGTAAACAAAGAGAGGGCGATAAGTCGAGAACGGCTGAGGCATATGTGAAGACCAGGAGGTGCAGATAATTCATCCGTGAAGTGCTGATTTACATGTGTTTGTCATCATTTCTCCAGATTTCTTTTGCGGCTTGGTAACTGCCAATTTCTGGCACCCCGATTGCTCGCAGCGTCGCCACGCGCTTTCATTCCGCGGCAGTCGCCGACAGGGGCAGCGGTCGGAAGATTATACTACGTTTGACCCTCTTGATGATAACTTGGCAAACTGCGGAGGCTGCGGTCCCCGCGACCCAATAAGAGCGCCGGAGCACGGCACGTGATAACACTCAATGGTCGAGGCCACGGGGTTTTCGTATAGCCACAACAGCGCCGTCCGTAACAAAAAGTAGTTCTAGGCTTTTTCTCTTCTAACGGCAATTGAACTCTCGTGCTTCAATACCTAACGAGGGGATACGAGGAGTAAAGAAGAAATAATCACAAATTTATGGGTTTCAATTATATTTAAGCCAGAAAAGTGACGTCATATTCGTATCCGCTCCCGACGACAGCCAGTTCCTCCGGGCTTCGCGCCTCACATTTAGCGAAGTGACACAAGTGGTGCCGTGACGTCGGGTCACGTTCCTCGCTCCGACGTTCTTCCCTTACAAAAATTATATATGAGTTTCTATTGGGTTCTTAATGTATTCTATACGAAGACATTGGAAACTTATTAGAAACTCATTGAGCATTTTTGTAAGGCTTATTGGGTCGCTGGGCCCTAGCCTTCAGTGTTCGCCAAGTTATCGTGAAACAGGCTGTAGCCTGTCTTTCCAGGGACCATAAGTTTAACGTATTCACAATGTTTTTACTTACTTGTGTTCATTTGCCCTTTGTTTCGCTTTATTTTTCTGCTTTCCAGCTTCTCGTAATGTACAACAATCCCGCTACTAGGCTGCTAGCATGAGATATTCGTTAAAGGATGCATCTAAGCTGCGCGAACTCTCGATCAGCAGGAGCAACTGCCAAAGACAGTCACAAATTCAAACTTCTCGCCTAAAAACAGACAAAAACAAAATCAGCATTAAAAGACAAGTATTTGTTCAGAGTGTTGTAATAAAAATCGCCAGGAAAGCAAGATGTGTCAAATTAACTGAGTTTTAAAAGACACGTTGAGCTGGTTAATTACTGAGTGAATTCCGAAACGAGAACGACAGTGTACTTGCTTTCTTGTTATATTAAAAATGACACCACGTTGGCGGGGCGATGTCACTTTAATTCTTGTGATCCCATTAGGTCAGGGACCAAAGTAGTCATAAAAGCAAATCAAATCTAAAGATGTCACTGTTAAAACATTGAGTTTACAAAGAGCGAAAAGCTCGTCGGCCAATCGCTAGCCGCCGATTGGCCGACGAGCTTGCGATTGGCCAACGAGTGCCCATCGTCACTAGCGCCAGTGTATATGGCTCCAGTAGGGAGCCAGAGTAGCGCCATTGAATGATGTTCAAGTTTCCCGACAATCCGTGCTCTCTAATGGCTCACGGCGATCACATGGCAAAACGTTTCTCGCGCTTTCGGAAAAGATTCCATCCAATCTCCGCGGCAGGAGCATCGTCGTTGTTGGGGGCGGTCGTATTTTTGCAGCATTTCGAGCAGCTGAAAGGGACCCAGATGCCAAGGTGCTGTGCTTTCGGGTGCAGTAACCGGCATGTAACCGGTAACAGCTCTTTCGCATCCCGGATGGCGAGGAAAAGCGCGAGCGACGACTTTTGTGGCTGTCGCGGATCAGCAGAAAGGGATTCACTCCCACCTTTTGTACTCGGCTGTGCGAGGTAAGTTATAATAGAGCGATAATTCATGCAACAGTTTGAAGGATTTAATGAACAGAAACTGCGATGTTCGTAGGATCATTTTGCCGAAGACTAGTTTTCTGGACGCCGGAATGACGGCAAGCGCAAAATAGCACGAGATGCCTTACATTCGGTCTTTGCCCACAAGCCGAAGAAGCCGCCACGGAGAGCTCCTCTTTCACAAGGAACCGAAAAAAAGGTATTTGTTTACGTAGCATTAAACGCTATGCGTCAATCGACTGCTACTGTACAGGCTTGCCGCTAGCTCGCCGTGAAAATCTCTCTTCTGATTACTGCATCTTATTTCCTATGTGAACGTACGAACCGCATTGCTTGGCACTCATTGACTATACGCTAGTTTTATTCTCCATCTGTGACTTGATTAGAGCGTCTTAGCTTGGAGAACATAGAACTAAAGTTCGCGCTGCAGAAGCCAGGGCTCATGTGCTCAATCCCCGCATCGTCCCGTTTCAATCTGGGTGAGCATCGTACTGGCACGCCTTCGTGTATCACTACAGCGTGATGCACGTTACAGACCCCTGGTTAGCAGCCGTCCTTCGCTGGCTAAACTGCTCATCGAATGCGGAGACCCGTCACCTCATTTCAGTGACTGGACAGTTTCACGCTGTCTAAATACTAAATATGCACACACCCCAATCATTATCTGCGACTTGAAATTGTTCTGTTAATATTCCTAAAAATCTATGTAGCCTCATTTAGCTGCTCAAGAAGGCGACTGCAAGTTCCCCAGTCAGCTCGTCAGTGGACTCCCAGGTAATTTATTAATTAATGCAAGCTAAGCTCACTGAATGAGACTGAGCATTCAGCGATATGCTGCGAGTTGGTGGGTAATTAATACAACGAAGGCACACATTATATCTGTCTTTTCAGGAGCGTATGACGCTAGTTCAAGAGATTTTGCCAAGCGTTGAGGTAATAATTTTATAACTTTTTTGAGTGTGGGCATGTAGCTGATTTGCAGACCGCTGCATATCGGCGGATATCCGCAGTAAACTAACGGATGCGGATAAAAATTAGACAAATTTTGGCGGATTGCGGATTGGATGTGGATGTCAGGGCTGCGGATGCGGATATCCGCGGATTCAGATCTAAATGTCTGCCCGGTGGCATGCAGTTCGTCGACTGACGTTTCATCTACAGATCGTTTCGTCGACATGCGACGTTTAATCGAAAGGCTTCCCGTGTTCGTTTCATCGAAGAACCTGAGACGTTTCGTCGCACGCAACCCTGCTATTTTCGTAAGAAATGTTTCCGTCTCGCCTGGATTACAGGGGAGGGGGCATGGTTTGGTTAAACACGCCTTAGTGAATCGTGCGCTAGCTTTTAGCGACGTAGTGAAGAAATGCGTTGTCAACAAAACGTCACACAAAACGTACACAAAACGTGCAGCGTCGACGAACTGTGTGTCCGTGAAGTGTATGTCTATGAAAAGCTGTCCACGAAACGTATTTCCACAAAATGCGTTTCGAAGAAACGCTAGCGATCCTAAGAAAGATCTGACTCTCACTAAAGATCGCTTCAGTTAGTGCGTTCCATCTCGTCAAAGATGATATCTATGGAAAAAGTAAAGAATGCAGGGGCATCAATCGTCCCGAGAAAGCTAGTACATTGACAGGGAAAGAGCGGAAAACTTTCTCAGGCGAAGAAAATCTCTAACGTACAGGTCACAAGAAAGTAGAAAAACGGCCCCCTCTCCACAAAAGGGTGTATCTCGAAACAACCCATTCTGATTTGAACCCCTTCTCGTTTGAACCCACTCGCAAAACGCCCTTCGCATTTCAACCTTTCGCGTTTCAACCCTTTCTCATTTAAACCCATCTCATATGAACCCATTGCCACTTGAACCCTTCTCGTCTGAACTTATTCTCAAAACGCCTTTCGCGTTTTAACCTTTCCTGTTTCGACCCTTTCTCATTTGAACCGTTCTCATTTGAACACCGTATTTCAAACCAATCACCTAACGCTCTTTGCGCTTTAACCTTTTCTTATTTATGTCCTTCTCGGTTGAACCCGCTCATTTAAACCCTTATTCTTTAATTAAACTCCGTCTCAAAACACGTCCTTGGCGTTTCAACCCGCATCGTTTAAACATATAGTTCGACAAAATGCGCGTCTTCCTTCTTAGTGTGTTCTTGGAATTTAACAGGTCTCTCTCTTTCTGTGTTAATAAAAAAATAAAAATAATGGAGATGTTGGCACTGTTAATGACAGTGCCGGCTATTCCATGACAATTGTCATTTGATAAAAAAGAGATCTAAACCAAAACAAGCACACAAACAAACAAAAATCCCGGCAGACTCGGCATTGTACATATTACTGCAATTCAAACATGTTTGTCGATCCATTTTCCTGGTCTACCTGTGCCAGTGTGCACCGAGGCGAACACTTAATGTCATGTTCCACACGAAGGCTAACTCGCGATCGCTTATCGGCCGCACCGGCAGCATCACAAAGCAGCAGCCGCGGAGGGTCCCTCGCCCTACTGTGCACCTCGTCGCTCACAAAGCGCCGCCGCCATCACTCAAGAGCAGCACCAGCAGGAGCGGCCAACGATCCTCTACTCCACCCCCACATGGATCATTTTAACCATTTTGCATAGGATCCATTGCATTCGAAATATGCTCACATAAATATTTTGTTTTCCATACCGTCCCGTTACAAGCGATTACTAAAGAATTATGCCATTAAAACCATATATGGCTAATTGTTAGGCCGCTGAACGGCTCTTCACGAGACGCATAGTACAAAGCATTTTTTTGCTGCAGAATCAGTCATCGCACCTCAATGCGATCCCATGCTCGGTAAAGCTCCATTCTGAAGCATTGTTCCCAAAAGCATTATCAACGCAGGAAATGACCTACAACAGACCTCTTTAAAAAAAAATCTGGCAACAACGAAAATCGCTGAACGATTCTGACAACGTCGGGCAGCCGATGCCTTGATGAAGGACTCCGTTGCGACCGGTACATTTTTTTTTTACACAGGGGCGTTCTTCCGTTTCCTCGATCCCTTCGCCTTTGTATGGCTGCAGGTAGCGCTTTCCCTATCACGGGTTGGATAAACGACATTTCCCAACTCTAGAAGAGCCGATCGGAGTCAGACCGCTCCTTCGACAGAAGCTTCAACTTACTCGTTTTGGGGCGATCCATATTTCGTAGTTCTCCTTGTTTTTTGGGAAACTTGAAATCTGCAAATACAAAATTAAGTGTTACTAAAATGCAAGTACCACTCTGGATGAGCTCGGCGATTTGAACGGGATTACGCGATTTTTACGTTTTTATGACTTGCATCATTTTGAGAGCCAGAAATCCGTCCCGCTCCCCCGGTCCTCCCAAATTTGTACACCGCACATTTCTTCTTCGTGTTCGAATACGTAGACCCACAAGAGCCATCGTTAATATATAGCAGTGGTCTCAAACTCATTTGAGTGGGAGGGCCAGGTAGCCCACAGCGGAAAGACCGGAGGCCAACGTAAAACGGGGGTGGGGGGGGGGGGGTGTTAGAAGATTTAAATGAAAAAAGACCTTGTGCCCTATGCTTTTCGTGAACTCACGCTTTTGCCAGTGACATCTTTAAATTTGATTTGTTTATATGAATACTTTGGGCTCTGACCCGGTGTGATAACAGAAATTAAAATTACACTGCCCCGCCAACGTGCTGGGAATATTAATAGAACAATAGAGCAAGTAATCTGTCGTTCCCAGCTCATCATGTCTTAAAACAATAATCATTTAATTTGAAAGTTCTTGAATTCCTCACAATATTTATTATAACGCTTTGAACAAATCCTTCTAATTGTGATGTTTTTGAAGGTGAGAATCCCGAGCTCATAGCTTTATTTTTGGCACTTGCTCCTGCTAAGCGAGTGTTTCCGCAGCCGACATGCATTCTTTAATGAATAGCTCGAGGTTGCAGACTAGTAGCGGAATTGTTGTTCATTACAAAAAGCTGGGAGGCAAGAATTGTGACACAAAAGGCAAATGAACACAAAGAATTATAAAATATGTGCATACGTTAACCGAACAGAGCTACTTTTCGAGTGAAAATGAATCGACGAGATGATATCACTATGACACGTGTCATTTCTAGTGCTCGAGATATGTAAACCGGGACTCGCAGGTGGTTGCCTGCGGGCCGCTTTTCAGCGAGTCGCAGGCCGCATGCGGCCCGCGGGCCGCGTGTTTGAGATGCCTGGTATATATAGCCATCACGTGTTTTATGTACGACAACTTCGTGTACAATAAATATTACAAAAACGAGTAAAACATCTCAGCAGGGTGTTTCAAAATTAATTTTCGACTCTGAAATCGCCTGCCAAAATCAGGGACTTGACGTATCAATTAGAAACGTACTTCGAATACGTATTTTACTGGTCGGATTTACGCATTATAATTTCACTTAAAGAAGCGCAAAAATATACAAGCACGAGGGAAGTAGACAGACAAGAGTCTGTCTACTTCCTCGTCCTTGTGCTATTTTTTGCGCTTCTTTAGGTGATCATGAACCAACTGGCCCAAATTGCTACCTTAAATTTTTAAGTTCCAATTTCAAATGCAAAAAGGAAGTAAATGGGTCAGGTTATTTTTTATTTTTGTCGTACTTCAAGTACAGACTTGAAATTTTAATGTGTCAATGGGACGAGTAAAGTAAGGTATTCGAGGTAAGTTGTGTAAACGGGACTAGTAAAACACGTATTCGAGGTGTGTGTCTACTTATATGCTGAGCCGCTTATTTTTGAGTGTCTCATAACGAAGCTACAAGCTACAATTAATGGCCCGTCAAAAATCAGCAACTAAGTGAATCAAGCTAACCCTTGCCTCGAATGCGTATTACTTGTCCCATTTACACATTAAAAGTCAAGTCTCTACTCTCAAGTACGAAAATAAAAAAACAGACTTTTTTGGGACATTTCGTTTTTGTACATGGAATTAAGATTTAAAATTATAATGCGCAAATTTGATCTTTAAAAGACGCATTCGATGTAAGGTTTTACTTGATACGTCGAGTCCCTGATTTTTACGGGCAATTTTAGAGTCGAAACTTTATTTTGAAACACCCTGTAATCGTACAGTTGCAGGTTTGTAGTGAAGCAGAAGCTGCATGCGCGTGCATGTTGCTTTGCATAAAGCATGCGCTGCACAGGTGTGTACGCGCTGCAGGCAAAGCCCCTACGCACAACTGCGTTTGAGTGACTGCGTTGCGTCGAAAAACGAAAGCCGAGTCACCGGAACATCTCTGCTTCGCATGAAGCGTGGAATCCAAATCAAGGAGTAGCTTGGCATGCGACATAAGGAGCAGGGATGTCCTGGTTTTTCGCAGCCGTAACGCCGTCAAACGGACTCAAACGCTCTCAAACGCAACCATACGTATGGGCATTAAAACGTATGGTCGTATGGCTTCGTGCGTACCTAACACATAATTTACACGCGCAAGTTGAAAGCACCGTAGCTCGCGCATACGTGAAGCTACGCCCTCGCGAAACTGTCATGTCCACAAGCGGTACCGCGAGCAACGTTACATCTGTATTTGACGCTTTGATTTCTCCTAATAAGCTAAACCTTAAAAACTCTACTCCCAAACGCAACAAAGTGGGATTAAAAACATCGGACTCAAACGTCCAAGGAGCGTTGGGTGGGAACGTCTCGTGTTCCGTTCTTGCACTTGAGCAGGCAAACGGCAAACTAATATCCCCACCCGACCGACGCCCGTCAACCGATAACGAGTACATTTACGAATACGTACCTACTCTGCTCACAGAGGGGTACGCAGCGGTATGTTGGCATCGTGGGCCGTGGAACTGACGCAGTCAAACTAGCGTCTACGGCCTATGCAGCGTATGCGACGACGCCCCACTACCCTGCAGCCATAGAGTTCATCCTGCAGCATGGCGGCCGGCGCTGGTTGCCGTTGCGTACGACAAATGGAGCTTTTTTCCTCTGAGAGGTCTATTCCATAAACTTTATGGTAATTGGTTAGACTATTTAAGATGACCGCAGCAACAAAACACGGACCATTCAAAGGCCAGAGAATGCCTTCGCCCTTCTTAGAAAGTCAGAAAGGGAGATCCTGCCATTGACAAGCTGGCCCTGCGGAGCTTTTTTTTCTTCGAAATTTGTGGGTGGGATGTTGTGTGGCTTGGAGAGCTTTCTTACCAGGCACAGAATTTTTTTCTTCATTTCACTCGTGAATCATCGGATTCAAATTATGCTCATCTGGTATGCCCTGTGAGGATATTAAGTTATTTACAACCTGTGTCGAAGTGGTCGTACAGATCTACGATCATTGTATATTTGCCTATGTGTCGTCCGTCATGCCGTGGATTGGCATACAATTCTAGATGTCATCCTCCAAGAAGCATTTCAAGGCGTAATAAAGCTTCAGGTGCCTGAGATCATAATGTCATTGGTATCTTTATTTTGGTTTCCCGTGAGTGTATGCTTAAATTATTGGTTTTCCCTATCCTGGTCATGTTTAAATTATTGCTTTTCAATAACCTGATCATGTACAGGGTTAAAATGAGAAAAGTAGTTCTGAGAATGGTCAAAACCAGAAAGTATGTCTTTAGTCATTTTGAAATGAGAAAGTTTAAAATGAGAAGAACAGTCTTTTTGAAAATGGTCAAAAAGCAGAAAGTATGTTTGGAGAAAGTTTGAAAGGAGAAGGGTTAAAATGAGAAAGTCGTTTTGAGAATGGTCAAAACCCGAAATTTTTTTTGCGAATGGTTCAAGTGAGAAAGGGAGAAAAGCGAAAGTTGTTTTGCGCTGGGTTGGAGTGAGAAGGTGAAAACGGGAAGGTAGAAATGCGGACGGGTTCAAATGAGAACTATCCATTGGTTCCCTACAGGAGCCATATACAGCGCTAGTGACAATGGGCGCTCGTCGGCCAATCGATTGGCCGGCGAGCTGTTTGCTCTTTCTAAACTCAATGTTTTGACAGTGACATCTTTAGATTTGATTTCTTTTTATGACTACTTGGGCCCTTACCTGATGTGATCACAAGAATTAAAATGACATCGCCCCACCAACGTGCATGGTGGCCTTTTTAATAGAAGAGAACAAATAAACTGTCGTCCCCGTTGCTGAATTCACTGAGTAACTAACCAAGCTCAACGTGTCTTTAAAAAAAAAATCTGTTAATTTTACAGTTCTTGCTTTCCTGGCGATTTTTATTACAACATTCTGAACAAATACTTGCCTTATTAATAATGGTATTCTTTGTAAGCGAGAATCCCGGAGCTCGTGGCTTTATCTTTGGCAGTTGCTCCTGCTGATCGAGAGTTCGCGCAGCTGAAATCAATCCTTCAACGAATTGCTCACGCGTGCAGCCGAGTAGCAGAATGGTTGTACATTTCAAAAGGCTGGAAAGCAAAAAAAAAAAATAAAACAAAACAAAGGGCAAATGAACACAGACAAGTATAAACTTTGTGAATACGTTAAAAGTATGGCCCCTAGAAATTCTTGCTTTGCTCCGTTTCACGATAACTTGGCGAACTGTGGAGGCTAGGGCCCCGCGACCCAATGAGAGCGTCCGAGCGAGACACGTGACCCGACGTCACGGGAGCATTTGTTTCACTACGCCAAATGCGACGCGCGAGGCCCCGAGGAACTGGATCTGCTAGCCAAGAGTCGTCTGCTCCAAAACCAACGAACTTAGGATGAACGTCCATCGCAGCAACATTTCCGTCCTCTAGAATAGCGAGCATTTCGGGAACAGTTTATGAGACAACCATACGCTCAATTTAGCCGCGAATCTGTGACGGGTGCTAATTCAAGTGCACAGTGACATGTTTTGATCGTAAACGGCCGATTACACGGCTGAGATCGCCTGCAATTGACAACGGCCACGGCGCTACAAGGAGAAAAAATTACACCATCTTCCCGAGGGGAACCATGGGGTGATGCGGAGCATCGTGTTGTTTCCGAGGAAAGAGTCAGTTGCCTGCTGACGTCGAGAGATGGCGCCACCGACTGCCCTAGCGTTATCCCCTTCGTCGCGGCTCGCGGGAGAGAAACTTGGAACGCTCGCCGTTTATTTTTTTTTTCACACTTGAAGGAGAGGAGATTAGAGGAGGGAGAGTTGCGCATGCGCGCGCGGTGTGAGGAGAAGCGAACGCACGCGCAGTGCACGAAGCTGGTAGAGAGAGCGAGCGGAGAGAGTAACGCGCAGCTGTTGGAGAGAGGAAGGAGGAGAGTTGCGCGTGCGTAGTGCGAGTGCGGACTACGACGCCGACGCCAAGGCCGCGGGACAGGCCCGAGCAAGAGATGCTCCGCATCTACAAAAAAATCGGGAGCGGACACGGATGTGCCGTTACTTTTTTGGTTTCAATATAATTAAAACTCCTGAATTTGAGATTATTTATTCTTTACTCTTCGTATCTTCTCGCTAGATATTGAAGCGCGCGAGTCAGGCACGTAGCCAGGATTTTGTTTCGGGGGGGGGGGGGGGATGACAAAATGCTTCATGAGGCGGAGGGGACAGAGGAGGCCCCAGCAAAATGAAAGATTTCGAGGGGGGGGGGGCGGGGGCACCCACCCCTCCCCGGATACGTGTCTGGTGTGAGTTCAATTGCCGTTAAAAGAAAAAGAAGCCTAGAACTACTTTTTGTCGCGGACGGCTCTGTTGCTGTTGTGGTAAGGAGGCTCCCGTGGCCTCCACCATGGAGTGTTATCACGTGCCTTGCTCCGGCGCTCTTATTGGGTCGCGGGGGCCGCAGCCTCCACAGTTCGTCAAGTTATCGTCAAGCGGGTCAAGCGGGTCAAGCGGAGCGGGTCAAGCTTCCGTCCGTTGCCCCCGTCGGCGACTGCTGCGGAATAAAAGCGCGTGGCGATGCTGCGAGCAATAGGCTTGCCAGAATTTGGCAGTTACCAAACTCCAAAAGAAATCTGGAGAAATTATGACAAACACAAGCAAACGAGCACTTCACGGATGAATCATCTACACCTCCTGGTCTTCACATGCCTCAAGCATTCTCGACTTATCGCCCTCTCGTTGTTCACTGCGTTGGTGTAAAGGCGGAAAAGGAGACGGATGAAGACCTCGAGTATGCTTGTTGTTATCGCCACTGCATGCACTTCCCAACCTAACAAAGGTAAATTTGTCCTTGCTAAGGAGGCTGAAAAGTCAACAATGCTTTTCTCTTTAAGCTTGTTGAGATTGAAGAAGGTAGTGAGGAAGGTCAGCTAAAACTGCACGCCGATTGCGCGCAGCGCCCCTGCAATTTCATCCACGGCGCTGCTATCTCGCTGCGTGGAGAGAGGCGCTCGAGAACGGAAGATTATCCAGTCATTCTAGCGACCATATTACAAGGGCAGAGCTACTTTTCGAGCGATAATGAATTGACGAGATGAGATCACTAAAGCGCATGCCATTTCCAGCGCTCGAGACATGGAAACCGGGACTCGTTGCCGGTTGCCTGAGGGCCACGTCCCAGCGAGTCGCAGGCCGCTTGTTTGAGAACCCTGATTTAGAGCGTCCCGTGACGCGTCTTCTGTGACGGCTTTGTTCCACCAACGATGGATCGTTCAATGCTCTTCGTCGTTAGCTCTTCCAGTCATGTGACGGGGGTAGCTCAAACTTAGTCTGTTTGCAACGTAAAGGCTGGTTTCACAAATTTGCGTCTGAGTATGACCGAGTACGTTGCAACGGCTTGCGACCGTTTACGGTGAGAGCCGTAAACGAGAGTACACCGGCGCGCCATCTATCGAGCAACCCTGGAACGCTTTCGATCGGCGAATATTTCCTAATTTCTTTCACATCGTGTTTTGCCTGTGGGCTTAAAATCTTAATGCCGATCTCATAAGCGACTATTCTCGTAGCTAGTTTCGTAGGTTTGATCTCGCAAACACTGCAAAAACTTTTGTGTGGTTGTACACGGAACGAAGCGTCCGCTAGGGATATGTAATACGTGGCGCCGTGTGTGAGTGTGGTTTTTCGTAATTTCTGTAGTTTTATGTCTTGTGAATTCGATTGCCACACTTGATTCGGGATAAAGTAAACGTAAAATGTCTTTACTTAAAAAAAGGAAAGAAGATAAACGTGTTGGAATTGCCGCAGGACATTTCATTTTATTTATTTACCCTCAGGGCCCGAAGACATTACAGAGAGGAATGGGTTAGTTATTCAAAAATACAAGAATACAACGCTAACAAGGCAAAGATACATTAATATCAATGAAGAAGGCAAAACTACATCAATGCATTCAAATAAAAAAGCGAACATCAGTACGGAACATAATTGCAGTTCTAAAATCAGCGCCGTTAGTTATTGAGACTATTGATGCGGGAATGCGATTCCAATCAATGGATGTCAGGGGAAGAGAAGAGTAAGTGAAAAAAGAGGTGCAGCAATGGTGGATAACCACTTTTAGTTGGTGATCTGTGTGGGATGATATATAAGGTGGTTCTAAAAATATCGTTCTGCGAAGCGCCGTGTTATAGTGATAAATCTTGTGAAAAAACGTGAACTATAAAATTTTCTGCGAGAAGAGAGGCTAGACAATGAGTGAGATGCTTTGATAAAGGGGATACTGGCTGTACGGTGATGGTTTGAAAGAATCAAACGAGCAGAAAGATTTTGAACTGACAGTAGAGCTGACGCAAGGGTGAGTCCAGAATCCCCGATAGAGCCTGCATGTTCAAGTTTAGTGCGAATTAGGGTTTTATACAAAATTTGCTTTAAAGAAACAGGAGTGAGCGAAAAATGTATTTTGAGATAACTTAGTAAGTGATTAGCGTTTTTAGTGACGTACTCAACATGTGCATTCCAGAAAAGGTCGATCATTCACATAATGAACACCGAGGTGTTTATAGGAGAAAACAGAAGGGAGGGCGGAATGGTTAGTGTAGTAGGAGGGACAGGCATTACTTTGACGAGACACTCTCGTAGGCCTACATTTATAGAAGTGTTAAGTACCATAAGTCATTCTGTGCACCTGCATGTTACGTTATTAACATCAGTTTAAAAAGCAAGAAGGTCGGAATCGTTCTTTTTTAGATAACACAGGTGTTAGCATACAAGCTAATAGAAGAGAGATACGCATAGGTAGATCTTTTATCTGTGAGAAATAATAGTGGACTGAGTACGCAACCTTGTTGGTCACCGGAGTTAACACGAGAGGCTGAACAACTGGTTCCGTTGACGTCAAGAAATTGACAGCGGTTTGTTAAAAACGATTTATCCAAGCGAGTGCATTAATGTCTAAGTTTATGTTATGGAGTTTATGTGAAAGAAGTACATAGAAAGATTGTCGAAAGCTTTTGAGAGGTCAAAAAATATGCAGTCTGTCCTGGAACCCTGGACTACAGTAACGTAAAGGTCATGAGTAAAGGTCGAAAGTTGGTTTCGCAAGAACAGAACCTTCGGAAGACATGCTGGGCTGAATTATTAAAAGAAAAGAATTTGAGCCCCAAAGGTTGACAAGATTAGAGTAAATTACATGCCAAGAATTTTGTATGGAATGCTCGTTAATGAGATCAGAGGAAAATCAGGAGGATTATGTTTATCGCCAGATGTGTGCAGAGCAATCACCTTCCCCGCCACCTTCCAATCTCTTGGTAGTACTTTTTATTCAATTGATTGGATTAATATTTTATATATAGTAATGCTGGAATACACTTCAGTAGGATATTATTTACCTCTGCTGTAGTGATGTTTTTATGTTTTCGATAATGTTGACAGTACCCTAGCTCGCAGTCTACAATAACATGGTGCATTTGAATAAATTCGCTGACTGGAAGAACTGGACAGGAGGATGTAACAGGTATGGAAAAATTCTAACAAACACATCATTGAGTACACAAGGGCACCGATTGCCTTGTACAGTGTACTCAACTGTTAAATATAACGAAGGAGAGGTGGCCGGAGAGACTGCATGCGTCATTTACGGCTCGCTTTGGCAGCTTATGCCGCTGTTGTTTTCTGGAGTTAAAGTAAACGTGAACTGCCTTTACATAAAAAGAGAGAAAGATAATAAACGTGTTGGGATTGCCGCAAGACATTTCATTTTATTTATTTACCCTCGGGCACGCAGCTCCGAAACTAGCACGAATGCGTAAGTCAGCAATAAAAAAAATGTTTTTTTCGTTGTTGTTGTATAAAGAAGGTGGCCTTTATTACCGAAACTGCAAGATCACCGAGATAGGGTAGCCCCGCATGGTAAGTGCCTAGGTGTGACGAAGGAGTGGCGACAATCGCAAGAAGAGCCGCCTTATTCTCTGCCGCATCATTGGTTCAATCGCTGAGACAGCTCTCATATCAGTTTCAGCCACCACTATCGCGTTATATCTAATAGTTGAGCACACTGTACATCCACTCCGTCATTGCCCTTGAGCGTTAAATCGTAACTGGCAGTGGTATTAAGGATTTTCCATAATTGCCGGAAATTTTCCAAAACTTCAGAAAACAATTGCTGGAGCGAGCCTTTCTGCCGCCTGTTATCTGTCCAAGACGCCCTGATGCCATCGCCTGCACCTCAGAGCCAGCTTTTAGTGGCGAGCGAGGGATATCTGACCCCGCCAAAGACGTCATTTTCGCTGATTTCACACGCTGCTCCCATGCTTTCCTGCGCTCGGGATGCAGTAGCAGGCGGGCTGCGGCCAAATTTTAATTGGCGATCATGTCGCTCCTATTGATAAAATTGAAACAAAAAACTTTAGATACGTCATTTTTAAAGTGCGTGCACATTCAACCTTTCAAAGTTTTTCAGAACTCAAAAAAAAAAAGAAAAGGCGTTTACAACACCCTGTAACGCCGAATTAGAGACGCAGCTCTTGAGGAGGAGGGAAAGTACTGAGGGGAGTGTGTACCCCTCCTCCCTCCTTCCGCTTCCGCACCTACTCATCCTCCCTGCAACTCCTCCTCTACTCCTCCTAAACTCCTCCTCCTCCCTCCTCACCAGGGGCACGGGTGACGTCAGGAGGGTGACCTTTCGGCATGGTGCCGAAACGCCACCGTGCCGAAACGTCACCCGCCGAAACACCCGCGCGGTGCATTGTGGAAACGTACCATAATTCATTGCGGTGACGTTTCGGCATGGTGACGTTTCGGCACAATGCCGAAACGTCGCCCTCGTGACGTCACCGGTGACCCTTGTGACGTCACGAGTGTCACCGGTGACACTCGTGAAAGCGAAACCTTTCCGGCTTCCCTTGAAAAACTACAAAAACTAAGCGATTTAGTACGAACGCACTATTTTACTGACGTCAGGGAAAGAGAAACGCATTGGAGCCTGTAGGAGGAAAGCTGCGCCTAATGTCTGATGCCCAATGCGCCTCGGTGCATTATGAGAAGCGTCTTTTTATACGTCGTTTTTTTCTTTTTTTGGGGAAGGCTGAAATTTTCCTGCAGTCCTTTCGTTTCAACGTATTATAATCACCACAGTTAACATTGGACACCACAGTTGACACAGACGAGCATATCGAAAAAAAGAAACTTGGTTCCAATTGTTTCCTCTCTGCTAACAGTTGTTAGTAGTGGTGAAGTCATGACGGTTTTCCTGGGCTTTCCTTTAACGTGAAACGTCCTTTGGCTCGTCAAGGGGTCGCCAGATTTCAGGAAGCCCAGAAAATCGACCGCGGAACTCGACGCTGATTGTCTGGTGGAAAGGTGGGGGGATCGGTGGCCGCGGGATCGAGCGCACGTGCCGAACGTGCAAGACGTTCGAAACATGAGCTCCGTGGAAGCGTCTACAACGGCCCTTGCTGGCCGCGGTTCTAATCACTCCGGTGAATCGACGAACGATGACTATAAAATTGTTTTACCTCAGATGCCTACAGGAATTACGTGTGAAACATCGGTGCTTCTGCATTGCGATTTGAAAGGACGCCCCTACCGTATCCAGGATTTTCGACAAGAGATGGCCAGGTGCGGCGTACTCGGCGACATCGCAGCACTTGGTGCGTACCAAATGAATCATGTTTGGATGGCTACCCTCCGAACGGCAGAAGCAAAGAGACGACTCGTGGACGCCAAAGAACTGCAGGTGAAGGGTCTTCGGTGCCTCGTCGTGGATCCCAGCATCACGGAGGTACGGCTTCGTCTCCACTGGATCCCGTATGATGTGCCGGACGACGTTGTGCGTAAGGAATTGGAGCCGTATGGCAAGGTCCTGGAAGTGAGCCGGGAGAAGTGGAATGTCGAAGGCTTCCAAGGGATCGAATCAACGACCAGGTGTGCGCGGATGACACTGAACGAAGGCGGCACGGCCGATACCATGCCACACCAGCTTCGGATCCAAGGTGGTAACGTACTTGTTGTGATCCCTGGACGGGCGCCCTTGTGCTTACGCTGTAAGCGCACAGGTCATATTCGACGAGAATGCAGGGCGCCGAAGTGCTCGGAGTGTTTTCGCTTCGGGCATGACGGCACCGAGTGTGTCAGGTCGTACGCCAGGGTGGCCAGCGGGGCCGGGACAGCCGAAACCAATGACCACGCCATGGATGCCGAGGAAGCGGAGCGTACTATCCAGGGCTTGGCGCCAGAAGCTTCAACCCCTGCCAAAGAACGCAAGAGTGAGGGAAACAGTTCCTTGGAGGCAGCCAGAGAGAACGGAGGTCAACCGGAAGGCGCACCTCCCAGCGGTGCCGACGTGAAGCCCTCTGATGCCGGAGCAGACAAGGAATCGAACGACGCAAGCCCCGACGGACCTTCAGATATGGACGACACCAGCGAGTCGACTAAGCGAGCCTTCGATGACGATACGACAGCAGGAAACGGAGCACGCCAACTACACCCCTGGATGGAACGCACGAAGAAGGGGCGTTACCAGCCCGCGCCCAACGATCCTAAAGAGGAACGACGGCGCAGGGAAAGCAAGTAAGGCGTTCTTTGCCTGGTTTCCTGGTGTTTAAGATTGCTACACCAAGACAACTTCGACCCTGACTGCTTAGGTTTTCAGTGTCTGCACCGAAGCACAGCGCATGATTTGTGAGTCCCAATCAGCCATTACAGTTGCAACGCTGAATGTTCGTGGTTTATGCAGTAGGAAAAAGCAGTACCAAATACAGCGATTATTGTTGAAAGAACAACCCGATTTCTTGGCGTTGCAAGAAACTAAATTGGCTGAGGCGGAACAGGTAGAGGAAGCAGTTAGGCCTTTCATGCCTAACTACGAAATCTGTGTGACGCATGCAGTTGGTCATTCGGCAGGGTGTTTCCTGCTTCTGAAGAAGTCGGTACCGTTGTCGCAGTTATGTGTTACTACGGACACTGAAGGACGTTTCATTATGTGTGATTTTGTGCTAACGTCAAATCAATTTAGGCTTATTTGCATTTATGCCCCAAATGTGACCACTGACCGCGTTTTATTTTTTGGCGGTTTACGTCGGTATCTTGATTGCGATAGAGCCCTAGTCCTTGTGGGTGACTTTAATTGTGTTGTACGACAGTTGGATAGATCGCCAATAAGACGGAACGCTGATAAGAGTGAACTACTTTTGGGCGAAATGTTGGAGGATTTTGACTTGGTTGATGTGGGCACTGTAAGGAACGCGAAGAAGGAAATGCGTTTTACCCATTTTCAAGCGTCGTCCAGTGCGCGTTTGGACAGGGTGTATGTTTCTGCCCCTCTAGCAGAACATTTAGGAAAGTACCGTGTCACTCCAGTCTTTTTCTCAGACCACAGTCTGGTTATCGCGACGATAGGCGACAGAGCACCTGAAAAGAAAAAGTTTAATTGGAACCTATGGAAACTAAACATAAAGCTTCTGAAAGACAACGTCTTTCTAAAAAACGCAGAACAGTTTTTGAAAGATGCTTTTAAAGAGCCGGGAGGGGACATTTTCGAGAAATGGGAACTGGCAAAACAAGAAATCAAGGCAATCGCCATTGAGAGGTCGTCAATTCTTTCGTACAACGCCCGGTGTGAGGAACGCAGTTTAAATAAGGACTTGATAGAGCTGTGTAAAGCAGAGTGCGAAAGACCCGGTAATGGGGTAAAAGACGTGGAGTATGTCAGAGAAAAATTAGATCAGCTCCACCGCGAGCGCTATCGTGGTGCAGTAGTGCGCGCCCGTGCAGAAAAATACACGATGGGCGAGCAGCCCACTAAGCGTGCCTTGGCAGACGAGAAGCGTTACGCACTTCGGAACGAAATAGCCGAAATTGAATTCAAGCATATGATTACTACGGATCCCGAGAAAATAGCACAGGCCTTCCTCGAGCATTACGCACAGCTTTTTGCTAACAAAGCGCAAGGGTGTCATACGGACATTTATGCCCAGCTTTTAGAAAAACTGCCAAGGCTATCGAATGATGAACGCGAAAAGCTTGAGCAAGAAATTACGATCCAAGAAGTGGAGCGCGCAATCGACGACCTGCCGAACTCTAAGACGCCGGGACCGGATGGATTGGGCGCAGAATTTTACAAGAACTTTAAGAGCCTAATAGCTAGTGTCTTTTTTTAACGTCATTCATACTGCCTATGAAAGAGAATGTTTGCCCTTTTCGTTTTCTCGTGCCTACACTGTCCTGATACCGAAATCTGATGACACCGTGAAACTGCGCAGCGTCACCGGTTATCGCCCAATAACGTTATGCAATACCGATTACAAGATCTTCGCGAAAATTCTGGCGCGTCGCCTTCAAGGTGTCGCGTGCGAGATAATAAGTGAGCATCAAACGTGTGGGATACAGGGGAGGACTATCTTGACAAATGTGCATGTGGCTCGTAGCATCCTGGAGGCCTGCAGTGACAGCACCGAGCAGGTTGCAGTGCTACAGATAGATCTAGATAAGGCATTCGACCGTGTTAGCCATGATGTACTCTTTGATGTTTTGAGTCATGTCAATGTTGGTGACGCCATCCTAGAAGGTGTAAAGATGGCCTATAAGGACTGTACAACAAGGCTTATAGTGAACAAAGAGCTCAGTTCTGTTATTAACGTACGAGAGTCGGTACGACAAGGTTGCCCTATGTCTCCCCTTTTGTTTAATTTGTATTTAGAGCTTTTTTGTTTAAGCGTAAAAAATAGTAAACGTGTCCGAGGTTTCCAATTTTATAATGCAGAAGTAAAAATAATGAGTTACGCCGATGACATTGCTGTTTTTTGTAGGGACAAAGAAAGCGTCACCGAAGTCATAACTTTGGCTAACAGGTTTTGCCACGCTACTGGTGCTGTTATAAACTGGGAGAAGTGCCGTGGTTTCTGGCATGGCGCTTGGGCCACTACACCCTCAGAATTTGAGGGTGTATGCTGGGACACAGTGCCGTGCAAGTACCTCGGGGTGCCATTGCAAAGTTTCCGGAATAGCCAAACGTACTGGTCGGGTGTCGCTACCGACCTGGACAGGCGTGCTTCTCGTTGGAAGCAACGCGAGCTGTCCATTTTTGCCCGAGCGACTGTCTGTAACGTTTTTCTTATTGCGAAGCTCTGGTATGTTCTTCAGGTCATCCATTGTGCGCGAACTAATGTTCAAAAATTTCATCGAATTTTCGCCACTTTTATTTGGAGCTCGAAGTATGAGCCCATGAGACGAGACAATCTTTTTCATCGAGTTTGTAACGGTGGCGTGGGGCTTTCCCACCTTTTTGTCAAGCAGCTTGTGTCACGCTTCTTTTTTTTTAGAGAGAGAGACCAAGAGCACCCGTTCATTCGCACACTGATTCAAACAAAAGTGTCACCACATTTGCCATCTTTTCTTGTTTCTTCTCATGGCGGCGAGCCAACAAGAATCACTGGTTTTTTGAAAGAGGTTGTTGACACGATGGGGTTTTTGACAGCACGTTTTTCTTTGAATTACCTTTGTGATGTCAGTAAAAAAGCGCTCTATCGCGATTTAGTTGTGAGTGTTTTCCCCATGCCCTTGTATCGAGGTGTGTCCCAACGTGGCCACGATGTGCTTAGACGTGTAAAAAGGATGTGTGTTCCCGCGGCTGTTAAGACTTTCTTTTATAAATTACACACGAATACCTTGCCAGTTAAGGTTTGGCTTAAAGAAAGAGTGATTTATGTGCCATGGTCGGTAAATTGCCTTCTATGTAAAAAACCTGAGACTATTGAACATGTGTTTATTTTTTGTTGGGACGCGGTATTTTTCTGGGATGTCCTCCAACGCACTCTAAAGAAAGAACTACCTGTAACCCCAACAGGGATACGTTTCCTTAGTGTGGCTAATGATAATGAAGGTTCCTTATGACATGATCATGTTGTTAGCTTTGTGCAGCATCTGGAGATCACGTATGGCTGTTCGACATGCTGACCTCGGCGCAAAAGAAGTGCGGATATATTTCTTCAACCTTGTAAAACAAGTACAGAATGTGTATTTGAACTGTGAACCTGAACCGGAGTGGACTAGTATTTTAAAATCACTCCTCGAAATGCGTGATTTTTAATACGCTGTGCAAAAGAACTGTACAGCGCAGTTAGAATGACATGAATGTTGCTGTAACAACCATGCAATAAAGAAAACAAAAGGATCGGTGGCCGAGTGGGCTAGCGCACACCAGCTCGGAGCACGTGGAGCGAAAGCTCGCGCTGCAGAACCCAGGATCCTGGGTTCAATTCCCACCCCTGCCCGTCTCGATCTGGATGAGCATCGTACCGGCGTGCGGTCGTGTATCACTACTGCGTGATGCACGTTAAAGACCCCAGGCTAGCGGTTGTACTGCACTGGCTAAATTGCTCATCTACAGCTGGGAGACTCGTCGCCCCTTCGAGGCAGACCAAGTTCTAGGCTGCATAAACATACACACAACCCAATTTTTTTGGTGGAAAGGTGACGTGATCAAAGCTGATTGCCTGATTCCGGTGAGTATGGGAGGTTCAGGAAACTTGCCAGGCTTTAAAACTCGACTAGAGCCATTACCTTCATGCCAGGAACTGCTATCCAGTTTATATGGCACGTGTTATCGGATGGAGAGCGCCGTGAACGTAGGTGCCGGGCTCGGTAACATTCCGGAGAGATATCAGAAAGTTTCTCGTGGAACAATTGCCCAGCAATTCGCTACACGGTTTTATCACTCGTGCAAGCCGAACACTTGCATCTATGATGGAGTATAAATCATGACATTGCTGGACTTTGTTAGGTAAGTCCGTGGCGCAAGAAAAAGCACGCCATAGGAAACCTGAAATGCTGTTTGGTTTGGCGCTGTCTAGCGCCTGAAGCAAGAAACATTGGGTATACCTAGGAGTCGCGGCGGCAATGTTCAAACGTGAGCTATTGCTCTAGTGGCGCCACTTAGCCTAGTGTCTGAAGAAAGAAATACTGGGTAGACCAGAAAGCCGTGATCGCATAATATGCCAGTACGGCGGAAGCTACGGCCCGTCCGGGCCAATCTGAACGTGATTACGCATCACCGAAGTGTGCTTTTACTGCAAAGAAGTAACAGGCTTTTCGCTATGTCATGCTCCATTATGTGTGCGTTGCTTTCATATACGTAGCGCATATCGAAGACGTTGGCACGCAATGTGGGGCTTATCGTTCACCGTTTGCCAAGTTAGGACGACACAGGTTATAACCGTGGGCAGTCACTCTGCTGGCAGCGCCTGGCTGTTGCCGGCTGGCTATACGCCAGTGTTTTTCTACGTTTGCCACCCTGTGGCCCACTGAAACATAAATTATGGTTAAAAATACCTGAAATAAAAAAATACGTTTTATTAAACTATTTGAGAATACTGCCAGCCCTCTCTAGAGAGCTATCTCAAGTAGACAAGGAGGATACACTTACAAGTAGTACAAGTTTGTGAACCCAGTAGGCTTACAGCTGAGTGGCGGGGTGTTCAAAATATGATACAGTCTCTATATTCACAATTTCGTTTGGTAACACATTCCAAACCTCAATCGTTCTTACGAAATAGGATCGCTCGCGGTGTCTATTCGGTTATTGAATGTTTGGACTGTTTTGTAGTAGTTTAGTCTGCCTGGCCTTTCTGTACTAGCTGGTCAAATGTATCGATTTGGATTCAAGTTGAGCTTGACGCTCATAATTAAACAAATTAATTAATCGTGCGATTATTCGCCTTTTTTGCAAAAGTTGTACTGACCATTTTTGTTGGAGATGTTATCCACCTGTAGTTGGAGTGAATGAAGTGAGCACGTTGTCTTTGCACTTTTTTTTCAATGTATCAATGTCTTCTTTTTTTTTGTATAAGGGTCCCACCGAACACTACTATATTCTAAAGGCTTAACTCCATAGAGCGAATTATGGGACGAATGGCCGACGAACTTCGCCCGACGTCACGCTCGCTTTCTGCACGATGTAGCATCCACCGAGCTGAGGGTCAAGCGCAGAGCAAAAGCCGCCGAGAAAAGTTCGTGGACTTTTTGCAGCCTTTTTACGCGCGGTCGTTTTGCCAATCTGAGTTTTTCCAGTTCAAAGGAACACCCACCCGCTTGCAAACGTGCCCACTGCAGATAGTTTAGTTTGCGTTCGAAACCGGTGAAACAGTAATGAGCTTCATTATTGCCTTTTTATTATTAATTTATTGGTACTGTCAACTCTTGCAGGGCTATTACAGTTCTGGTTATGTGCTCTAAAAAAAGACCGTTTAGGCATGCACAATAAAAAAAGTAAACATCAATACATACAAACAGATAAGAAATAAAATTCATAGGACATTGTAAAACGCTACGCTTTTTCATGTTTTTCACAAAATTACAAACATTTGTTAAAATTACGGTTTCAATAGGAAGTTTATTCCATACCAAATCGCCCCTGGAAATAATCTAAATTGAAAACAATCAATTTTAATGGCTGGTTTTTTTATGTTCACGCTATGACGGTGTCGCGTACATTTACCAAGATGCGAATTCATGCAATTCTTTTTGTCGGTTTGAACTAAATCATAAAGGATTAGGAAAATTTATTTTTGACAATCACACTTTGTTTTTAACTAAAGAGCAGGGTGTTTTGCAAGTCTACAAAGTTCAGTGGGTGAATGGGAACGATGATATTTGTAAAAAAAAACTTGGATGCGAGCCGTTGGACTTTATCGAGTTTTGACGAATTTGTTACTGTATATAGATTCTACACTTTTTTTTTGCATATTCGAGAACATGTTTCACGAAAGTTTTGTAAGCCAGTTTTTTTTTATTTCTGGCGAAGCGCTTTTGAGATTTCTTCTCAGATACCAGAGCGCCTGGTCCGCTTTCGTGGATAGAGTTTCGACGTGAATTTTAAATCGTAAATCACTCGTGAACGTTAATCCCAAATACTAATTTTTTCTACACGTCAAACTATTTTAGTATCTCCCATGACATGATTATAACTTATGAATTGTTTTTTTTTCTTTATTGAAATAAAAACCGATTTTTGAGGGTTTAGCACCATTTGCCATTCGTCGCACCAAAGCTGGATTTTGAGCAGATTATCCTTTAGGTTAGTTTGATCTTGAACAGATTCAAGTTTGTTATACCGCACACAATCATCAACAAACAACTCCATTGGGACTGATATACCAGTGCGGATGTCGTCTATGAACAACAGAAACAAAAGTGGACCTTGCACACTACCTTACGGTATTACTCAGACTTGTGCCTATCTATAATACTCTGCGCAAGATACGGTATTTCAAATACTTTTTGAAGTATCTTGGTATCTTGCAAATACTTTTGACCGAGAGTATTTGCTATTGTATTTTAATTACATTTCTGGGCATCTTGTACTCATCATTTCAAATACAATTTTTGACATTTCGCCATTTTCCGTGGTGTTCAGTATGAAGTGGCGTGGGTGTGGCACGATCGAGCAAACGTGAACATTGTTTCGAGAAACCAAATCCTGTTGCTAGCTCCAATAAGCTACGGTGACTTAGATTGAGCTTGTGAAAAGATCGCTTTTGTGCTGATTGTGACTCATATTTCACCCCGAAGTTCGTACAATGAAGGTTTTCCCCTCGCCTTCCCAAATGCGCCTTTTGCTTCCCAGAGTTTCCCCCGAAGAATCCTCAAACAAAAGGAGTTGTCTTACGGAAATAAGGATTGCCACACTGAAGAACAACACAGAACGGGAAAGGAGACAACACAAAACAGCAATGCAGACTTCAGTGTCAATAAAATACCAAATAAAAAAAATAAAAAAAATAAAAAGAAGACACTTTTTTTGCCGGTATATTTGACCATGCTATGGCAAAACGTTGAGTTTTTTTCTATTTTTATTTTCTTTTTGTCGTCAGTCGGGCACTTATAGCTCTCGCGAACACTGTCTTTAAGCGAGCATTGATAAGTAGAGAACAGTACAGGAAACGAACTCAAGGAGGATGTCCTCTCAAAATGCCAAGAAGCGTCCCCCACGTTGAGTGCCTTTCTGAACGCAACCTACTTGAAGATAGTGCGATCAGTGCTGTGGCTATTATGTGGGTTTTCTTTGTAATCCATTCACTCATTTCCGTATGCCATGACCGTTTATAGTCAACTCCCCATATAGATAATATGGAGTGTAGTTAAACGATGCGTCTAAGGTGCCTGCCGGACGTGATATTCAACCATGTAATTATAACTGAAATTACCTTCGTTTTGTCCCAGAAATGTTTTCTAATTCGTGTCAACATATCCTGCTCCTTATAGTTGGACTGCATAAAAAACCCTAGAATGTTGTTTTTGCAGTTTTGTGTTGCTGAGTGTTAATAAACCATTCTGGTAAACCAGATTTACTCAACTGTACAATTATGTTTGCCACTGGCGTTGATACAAATTACGTAATGCGGAAGTATCTTCAAAAGTAACTGAATTACTTTTCTTAGTATTCGTACTCTACTCAAAATACTTTACAATGAAAGTAACTTGAGTAGTATTTTAAATACTTTATGAGGCAGATATTTGGTAACTTAACTTTAATACTTTTATCGAGTATTTTGTCCAACACTGGTAGTGAAGCAACAGTTTAGAGCAATCCTTTAGGATGAGACACTTTATCGAAAGTTCTTGCTAAGTCTAAAAATATTATGTCGGTTTGACCATGATTATTTATGCTTTAGGAACGATCGTGTACTATTTCAATAAGATGGGCTGTTGTCTGGCACGCATCCAGGGGGAGGCATGAGGCCCGGACCCCCCCCCCTAAATCTTCCATATTGCTGGGGCCTCCTCTCCCCCCCCCCCCCCCCGCCCCCGAAAAAAATCCTGGCTACGTGCCTGGCTGTTGTAGAAAGATATTTACGGAATCCGAATTGATATTGATACAAGATATCGGTATTCTTAATTAACGTTAAAAGACGTTTTGAAACAATGTGTTCAACAAGTTTTGAGCATATAATAATGAGAGATATAGGCCGATAATTATCCACACAAGAAGCCGATCCGCCATTGTGTAAAGGAATAATCTTCGTAATCTTCCAGCAGTGATATTGTAAATTTCTTCCTTTGAATCTTTAACAACCTTTTTTAGTTCTGGACTCGGGGTTTCAAGTGCCACCTTTCTATTCGTCACTTGGTTCAAATGGATGCTGGATTGAAATTTGACTTTCGCAAAATAAAGCCACACAAGCGTTTAACAGGACGCTACGAACTCTAAAACATCACTCATACATCGATAATTCAAACGGATGGCCATATTTTTGGAAAAGAAGGATGCGATCAAGCGAGGAATGTCACGTCACTATTCTCCTGGAACAATTGAAAATGCGGGGAAGCGGCCTCGCTTCGGTCCACTTACTCGAGGGGAAGAAGCGAAGACGAGAGGGAATCAGAATCGCGAAGTCTCATGGCCTCGTTGGCCGTGTTCAATCGCGCACTTCTTTTCCAAAAAAATACGGCAATCTGTTAGAGATATCATCGGTATGAGTGATGCGTTTAGGTTTTGCGGCGTCCCGCCTAATGCTCCGGCCTTGTTTTGTGAGCTCCGAATTTCGGTTCAGCATTCCTTTAAGTCCCTCTACCTATTTTCAAATGACTAGTCTTCTAGCATGAGCTCCGCCCTTGTAGATTCATTGGTCGTTTCGAAACAAAGTGGGAAAAGTACAAACATCCCACGTGACTAGCACCGGAGATTGCGAAACGTTTTGTGCTCTCTGAATCAGCAAGGATCGCAGATGTAAGGATTTCTTAATTCGCTCCCCCTGACAGCATATCCGCTCACTTTACCGCACGCCCACTCAACGCCGTTCAGATAAGTCGATACAGACGGGATAGTTTCGGATTCAACGGTTTTCTTCATGCCGGAGAAAACCGGCCGCATTCTCACTAAGCGAGTTTATGAACTATAACTCTGGGATATGTCAACGATAAGTTAACGGTATCGGATCTCTTTTCTCTTTTTGTCCATTCTAGTAAAAAATGCACCAGGCCGTGGGCTGGTGTGACTTGCTCTGACACCAGACTTTTTCACAGATGTGATTTGGGACATTTTCACACCAACGATCTGGTGTTCTGGTGTGACACCAGCAATCTGGTATGACATTTTGTTTTGTTGTGGTGTGATACAAGAGCACCTGTTAACTGGGTGTTGCTTTACTCACAAAAAAGGGTACAATAATAAGTCTGACAGTAACGCTGATGTCATAATTACTTTATTCACAAAAGCAAAAAAATTGCAGTGGCTTAGCTCGGCTATGCTTGGATATACGTAGCGTGAGCTTATGCGCACAAAATGAGAGGCGCTATCAAGCGGCTCCGGTGCAGCGTCAGACTTGGCTACTGCGCAACGGAGGCGGACAGCTGGGCCAATGCCACCTAGAACCGAAGGCCTGCGCGTTTCCTCCTCGAAACGTCATCACTAGTAGATCCCCTCAGCGCCCCCCAGGTAGCCCGGATGAGCTCCATCGTCTGTTACATCGTCTGCTCCATCGCCTGCTTCAGTGGTCGTGCTCAGAACGAGCTCGCATTGCTAAGACCGGCAATCTTGATGGTGTCGCATGCACGTTGCAAGTGAACTGTGGCAGCTCGTTATTAGCTCGCGCTAAGCAGTCGCGGACTTACCTGTGGCCGCCAGTAAATGCGGCGCGGCGTAGTTCCTCCGAAAACCCACGGGAGCGGCGGCGAACGCCTCTAGAGGACTCGGAGTCTACGTAAGCAGACGCTTTGCGAGCCCCGTTTCGTCACCCCAACAGGTGAAACAATTCATTACGGTCAGTCCGCTTGCGAAGCGGAATCCACTGATCGGAACTGCAATGACAATCAAAAAACAACGCGCGCATAAACAAAAATAAAGCAGTTTATTTAGCGGTCTCAAACGCCACTCAGGGGATCACACGAGTTTGGAGCGCATATGGGAAGCGGAAGAAAGGCGTTGAGCTGCTCGAACTACGTCGTAAGAGGTTACTCTTGATCCGTTACAGACTGCGTTGTCACAATTTCTTACCTAAATAGGTGATCATTAAAACGTGCGCAAACAACATGTTAATAATACCAGAGCAAGCCAACCAGCCGCTGCAGCATAACAAAAACAAAAAAAGTAACGAGAAAAATGACCGTGCAAACACTTTCCAAAATTTGCAGGAAAGATGGGGTCCCCGTCTCAGGCGAAAATAAAGAGAAACGGGGAACAGGTAGCAAACAACGGCGAATAAAACAAAACGTTAGCAGACGATCGAAAGATACAAATCATCCAGCAAAAAAACTCCTTCAACGACGACGATCATTGCGGCGCTTATGGATAAAAAAATAGAAAGCAGCAACATAACAAAAGAGCTTTACTTTTTTTTTAGTGGTTTGTTTTAGCTTAATCTTAATGTTCCAGCAAATTAATTACTCACGTTTGTTCGGTCTTCGATAAGCGGAAGAAGGATTTTTTAACACATCGCAAAAACTTGTTTTTGCAGTGGTATAGGTTGGACATGACAGCCTGCCATCTCCAAATATCCGCTGGTGTATGCCCGAAGGCGGCCGGTTAATTGATCAACAAACGATGAGCCATTGCAGACGTTCCGGCGTACAGAAATAAAATTCGAATATAAATGTATGACGAGCTTGCACATTTTAATATACTCAATAAATACCAAAAAGCACGTATGAAGATTTCGGCTTAAAAACTCAATCGAAGGCGAAAATAGGAGGTTATCGCAGACGATTGTAGGAGAAAATAACAACACAGTTGCAGACGGCCCTCAAAATGTCCGGGCACAGTGTAGCAGACGGACTGGCGGTATTAAGCGCCGACGTGAAGAAAAGAGAGCAAAAACTAGGTCCTAACAAGGCAAAACCAAATGCGCGATAATCCGAACGTCAAGTAAACAAACAAAAAAAAACACAAAAAAAAAAGAAACATAAAAGCAGGAGGAGAAAGAACGCGACGTCGTAGCTCCAACTAAAAAGAAGAAGCAAGTAAACTGAAAAATGGAAACATTTGCTGACGGGGGTCCAAAGGGTGCCGACTTTTATCGTAGAAGGCGACGAAGACGTTAGTCGTCCAGGCGCTAACAATGGGAATTTGTGTACCGTATATAGCGTGACCGAAATCACCTTTTTTTTTTTCCACGACGCTCTCGTTTTAACGAAACATTTTAATGCGAATAGCATTTTAATGCGAATAGCATTCTTTGGATACTTCACGCACTTTTCGTCTATGTATCTATCCATCTATCTATCTATCTATCTGGCTATCTAACCTCTTACGCCGCGGGTCGATAAATAAATAAAAAAGACCGGCGCCGGCTGGGATTCGAACCGTTGACCCTTTGATGAGCAGGCAGACGCGCTAACCACAGAGCTATGAAGGCAGTTATTCACCGCACTCTAAACATTTGTTTATATATTTACCATAGGACGCGCTTTGCAGCGCTGTCACAGCTACCGGTGCGCGCGCGTTCCATGCACGAGGGCTAGCTCACCCTCTCCCGCGCTCACCCTCTCCCTCTAGCTCACCCTCTCCCGCGCTCGGGAGACCTCTAGCTCAGCCTCACGAGAGCGGAATGAGCCCTCGTGCATGGAACGCGCGCGCACCGGTAGCTGTGACAGCGCTGTAAGCGCGTCCTATGGTAAAGATATAAACAACCTTTTAGAGTACCGTTGGTTGAGACTAGCTGAGACGCCAGAAAGTCTGGTCGGTACCATTTTGAGTGTTTGTGCGTATGGCGCGTGCTTTGCTCGCCTTCCTAAGTGACACAAACGCACGTGCTGGGCTGCGGAGATCGTGCGCAGGGCTGTGAAAGTGTCAACAAATTTAGAATCGCCTCAATAGTGGGCTGGCGTATCTAGAGTGTGCCGGCCACCTGACGAACGCGCATAACTCCGCACCGTTTGATGCTATTCGCATTAACGTAGATAATCATTCCCAAAGGATGGGTTCTGCTGATTTTTTTATTTCCTTTTGGACGCGCAAGAAGTCGGCTTTTCTTGTAACTCCGCTTTTCTTAATTTCAGTAATAGCATCAGATTTGCATGTGCACAATCGACTTCTTCCAGAGCATACTGACATCGCAAGAACGTACGAGGTTCGAAATTGCCTTTTGCTTCTTCATCCTATTCGTCTATTCGACAAAACGGCTATAAGCAAGACATTCATAACAAATAGGAACTGCAGCAACGAAACAAATTGATTGATAAGAACAGTAAAGTTGAAACGTAGCTACGTTTAAAGAATGTTTCTACATTGCCCTCTTTTCAAAAGACAATGCGAAGGTACATTCGTGTTTTTTCTCGCTTACATAAGTTCTGACAGAGTGTTTTCTTCAAGAGAGCCCCGAAATTGCATCCTGAAAGCTCTAACTTCCTTCCCACTCGAAGAAAATGTCCTTCATTTATGAGGTGGGACCTTTTTTTAACATTCAAAGCAGCGAATACCCGTGACAATGTTTTTTTCATTGGTCACCTCACACGAAAGTAGGCAAAACTAATGCGTTGCGGAGAATTCGTCTGCTGGCGGAGGCTCCGAGCTCGCCATGAGCTCTGCGATCACTTTTCACCCACGCTCCGCCGGGCGGGCAGAGATCGGCATTCTAGGTCGCCCTCACTCACCCTCACCCTCACAGCCACACTCACCTAAACCCCTCACTCACCCTCACCCTTATAGCCACAGCTAGTGCGAGGAACAAAGGCGTTATAATAAGTGTTAGTTTTGTAATTAGCGATACCGACTTTGTACTGGTGATCTACGTGGGATGAAACATAAGTAGGTGAAGTTAGAAGTTCACGGCGCATAAAAGGGTTATTATGGAAAATCTCATGAAAAAAAGTCAGGCGGAATATGCGTCTACGGTTCATTAGTGCGGGTAAATCAAGGCTATTTTTCATTGAAGTAACACTGGATGTACTATGGTAAGTACAGAGTATGAAACGTTCTGCGCGATTTTGAACTGATTCCCATGTTGCAATGATAGTGTTATGACCAGGGTCCCAAATAAAACATGCATATTCAAGCTTAGTACGCACTAAAGTAGTATATAAAAGGAGTTTTAATGACACGGGTGACTGTGACGCCCTCCTCGACCGGAAGTCGTCCACGTCGTGCGCCTCTGTGAACTGTGATCACGTGCAACGCTTGATAGGATTGTGTTTTGCCAGCCTCCGTATTTTCCCATCCCTATTGAAAAATCCACCAGGCCGGGTCTGGTGTGTTTCTGACGTTTACACCAGAGCGGAAATTAAGACACGGGTCTTGGCGTGTTCTGGTGTTTTGGCGTGCTCTGGTGTCATGGTGTGTTCTGGTGCTTTGGCATGCTCTGGTGTCTTGGCGTGTTCTGATGCCTTGGCGTGACCCTGTCAAGTGTGTTTTAATGTGACCCAGCCGATCTAGTGTCTTCTGGGGTGACCTGGCTATGCATGCAGAGTATAATTAACATGCAGAAAGGACTGCTGAAGACAACAGCTAGCAAATTGTACAGAAATAACACTAATTTTTCAAAGGTTTAGGTGTTCATTCTGCCATGAAACAGGACTACAAAAACAAAGAGAATGAAACTTACTATTTTTTTTTCCCAACACGCACCACTCGCGCACATTCCCTTGCACACAGGGCCGTCTAAGGCTCTTCCATGCCGTTTTTTCCAGCACACCCGGATGGCTAAGATGATGGCTTGGGCAAGTTGGTATTGCATGATAAAACCTAGTGCATGAAAAAAATGAAAAAAATAAAATTACAATTACAACAGTAAACAAAGTTCTCTCGTGTCCAGCCTGATTATCAGTCAATTTAACACTCAGCTGCCCTTCCGCATTCAATCTGCTTTCCGCTACCTGTGGGCAACATAATACAGTCAAACCCATTTATATCGAACTCGCAAAAAACTGTCTACCACTTCGATATAACGTGCAACTCTACTGTATAATATCAGGTAAGCACCCACTTAAAATTCAGAGATAATCGCGAATAGGGGATGGGCGTGTGTCCTGTCATCAATTTTACATATCAATGTACTGTGCATATTTTCGCAGATCTTACAAATTTGGGAGTGGGCACTTAATGTGGAATGGGCGGTATTCTACGGTATATAAAAGTTTTAATGAATTTGACAGCGAACAAGCAAACCACATTTAGAAAAGTAGTTTACTCTCGAAGGGGCATCTGTACGTCATTAGGAAAGCTCACCGCAGCTATTTAGTGGCCACTTGTTTACCGGCTCACCATCTCCCTTCGCAGAAGAGATTGTTTTTTTTGCTTCTGGGTGGTTCACGCAGTTGCCCAAAAGAAAAAAATCCCGCATTCTCTACAAGCTGGCTTTCCCTAAGGAAAATATATCCGCTGGGCTGAAAGCCAGCTTGCAGAGCTAAACGGCGCTCTTGGCAGTTCGATCTATCGGGAGATGCTGACATTTTCGTTTGATGTAACCGCATTTTTCGTATGCATTTTTATTGCAGTTACTAGTCTTTTCACAAATAGTTCGAATTAACCGGGTTCAGTATTATCGGGTTTGACTGTAGATTGAACCTCGTGGCCTCGCTCCCAGTGCGCAAAGCCAAGCGCTGCGCGCCACGAGGCATTTCACCTGGTCTGACCGCATTCACCTTATCTCACCTCGTAGTGCCTCTGACTACACATGTGTGCTACACAAGGCAAAATCAGCAACAGGTTCATAAAAATATCTCAAATCACAGTAAATTATAGCTCACACTATCCACACATTATGTGCACAGCTCAGCCACAACAGATCCTGTGCCCTTCCAGGATGATCAGAAGCACCCACCTGTCAGAGCTTAAATTTATTCGTGTGTTAGAAGCTTCTTGCCCACTGCACCCTCCTAGAGGAGACGCCTGCAGGCTTGCCCTGACACACTCTTATCGAAGACCTCCGCAGGCTCCCATAGTGATCCGCGGACCATTCCGAGAAAGCGGCCAGGGGTGGCAGCCTTTTCCACGGCGTGTGTAAATGCTGCCTCTTGCATTTTGATGTCATGTCAATATGAATCTGCAGTGAGTAACATTGCCAAGCAAATGCTTAAAAAGTGAAGAAATACAGGCAACACAAATGGGCTCTCCACTTTCGTCTGCAATCATGTTCCTGGTTTGTTTTACTCATATGCTGCATTGTAATTACACATAAATAAAAAATGACATATACAGTGATGGAAGCAGCATTTCAACCTTTTGTAGCAGGTTCTGTAGCATTCAAAATATTGCTATGAAGCAGCCGCTGACGCTTTTGGAGCAGATGCAAATTTAAAAAAAAAGTGATTGCATATCTAAATGAGTGTGTCTGTGATAATGATTGCCAGTTCCCCTTTGATACTGGAGCATATTACTTATCACAATTTGTGCTAGAAATAAATAGGATGCGAAAGAAACAGATAGCCTTCTTTTTTTTTTAATAAGGCTGTGGTCGGAACGGGGTTATTTAAAATGGGTACTAAAAATGGTTGAAAAATAAATCATAGCCCAACCTTTCAGTTGCGATAAAGCCCCCTCCCATCCCCGTTCTACACTCGGTAGTTTAATTGGCCTGTAAATATAATTTCTAGAAAATTGCCAGCAAAAAACCACCATATCCGCTACACCAATAAAAACACGTCCCCCAAGTTTTATGAACCAGCCAAACTGAAAACTCTTATATCATAAACTACAAAAACAACAACTGACAAATGTTATGAAAGCCTACACTTGTGCTTTAAATTTGACACTGCTCTTCAGAGGCTTTGGAACAACAGTTAAATCAAAGTTGGCTGCTCGTTCATTCCGCAGCTGCAGAAGAACTACCGTATTTATTCAAAAATAGAAACCAGTGTTTTTCTAGGCTTGTCTTTATTTTTTTCGGCTGTTTTTTTTAAATTACCATTAGAGATTAATTTGCAATGAAGACAAAAAAGGTCGATCTGTAATAATCATGAGAAGGAATTCCGTGCCTAGTGAGCTAACCCTCCAGCAGGTCAGCTGCTGCTCCTAGCACTCCGGTGCAAAGCAGTGAAACCCGACGCATGCACGCTCATCTTTGGTGAGATGTAGTGAAGGATGTTGGCAGCGGCTCAAGTGCCAAGGTACTCTGCAGTGACGGCACGAAGGCATATGGCAGACATGATAATCGAGAAGTTTCACCCGCAGCACAAGACCCTGGTTCTGCATTATCACAGTATACCACATTTCTACTATTTTGCAAAGTTTTCTCGAGACTTTTAGTCCTGACCTCGCAGACATCGTGCAGTAATTTAGACGATGTCGACAATCAACTGGCCAGCGCATCAACCAGCCAGAGTGATTGACGAACAATCCTTATACTTCGTTTCACATGAAGTCGACACTACAGCTAATAGGACCAATCAAACAGCATAAAAGACCGACATCATGGCATTCATCTCCCTGTACGTGTTTTTTCATCGGCTAAACCAATTGGGTGCAATGAATGCCCCGTGACTAGCGCTTTTAGTTTGTGTGTTTGAGGTTGTATACGCATTCAAGCTTTCGATTGTGCTCGGACCCAATATGAAACAAATTATATGGCGAGTAGAAACGCCGTGAAATATATTCATACCATTTTTTTCCTTCTACTTTTCTAAATACTAGGGCCGACCAATATTAATTATTTTTATATTTTGCTTCAAGCCTATCCTGGCACATTTATGGCGCAATTTTTAACGAAAATGACTTTCGCACGAGATGGAGCAGACTTTCGTTCATGGCGCAATTGGCGCAGCACTTTAATCACTGCCATATTAAAGGGGCACTCCGTAGTATTCCAAGATGGCTTATTTATATTCCTAACTCAGCCTATGTGCTCTAAGCATCACAAAAGTCCAAAACTTACAATCATGTGCGGCTTATTTCACTATTAAAAATGTGATCAAAGATAGCGAATGTGGTTGAACCAAATCATGGCGAATAGGGTGGAACGGCGAAAGACACTCGTTAGTCAATTGCAAGCGAGGGCTTCCTGTGCAGACGAGCAGGACTGGTCGGCTGCTTGTCCGCACGTGAAGCCATCGCTTGTGAATGTCTGGTGAGCCCCGTTCGCCTACATTCGGCCGGGTTCAGTGGCATCATCTGTACGTCTGAGATTCACTATCTTTTATCACATTTTTATTAGTGAAAAAAGCTGCACATGATTGTAACTTTAAATTTTTTGGATGCTTAGAGCCCATAGAATGTGTTACGGCCATAAATAGGCCATCATAGAAAGCTCCCGAGCACCCCTTTAAGGGAAGGAATTTCAGATTTGGAATATGCATTAAGAAAGGAGGTCCATTATTGCTGTACACATCAAATACTAATAATGAGATGAAAAAAAAATTGTTCCATGTGCTTTTCACATACACGATACTGCAGGTACCCTTTAAAAGAACTATTTCACAATTTTTAAATTCAATAATCGCAAAGTACGAAGGAAGTATACTGCTGTGCACTCCCATGTTTGTACAAATATGTGCAGTGTCGGGCAGCCGAGCGATGTGCAAAAAACACCTTTGGCTCCACTTCATGACAAGACATGAAAAAGAAAACACAAATGAGCATGCCATCACCATAGCTCACTACCTTCCCCTTCTGTGTTCAGAAATAGGCATCAATATGTCTCACCTCTTCCTCCTTTGCTAGTCTATACTAGCAAAGTGGGCTAGCTTACTAACCCCTGGATAGGATTATTGGCACTGCTAAACTGTAATTTGTGGGACACGGCTATCAGATAGCACTGATGTCACTCTTATCCGCATGTACACTTTTTCGAAGATAGTTCACCTTCTCGTCCCGTGGCAGAACATAAACTAGCTTGTTTTATTTCGATTTTTTTTTCTATTTTAGTAGAAAAACAGGCATCAAACGAGCATAATTTTTGAATATCTAGGATCCTTAGAGCCCGTCGAATGAGTTATCACCAAGAACAGACGATCTTAAAAACGTCTTTAGTCCACTTTTAAGCCAGTACCTGTGTTTGTCTCTTCGTGTGCCTGCCTGTTTGTGTCCATGTCTTTTGTGCCATTAGTCTGTTCTCCAGAATGAGCCAATGGAGTGGAAACAATAGACAAGGAGCCTTGTAGGCCCAGATACGTACCTCAGCATCCCGGACAGCAACGAAAGGTGGCAAAGAGAAGGCCACAACATCACCAGGTGGAGCAGCCACAGCAGCACCTAAAGGAGCAAATTGGAGGTTAGAGACGAGTGACATAAGATCCTGATTTGCTTATACGTTTAGGTCATACCGTAGCTTTAATGAAGAAAAAGTTAGCGACACCACATAATCCCAAATGAACTGCAATGCAGTACAAATAAAGCACAATATTCTGTCACAACGTCAATTTAGCCCCATGCTAAGGAGCTATGTTAGTCAAATCACTCAACCCCATGTGTTTGTTGTAGTTGTTGCAGGAAGCATGCATATGCCTAAAAAAATTTACGTTACACTTGCTAATAAGGTGAGATTTCAGTAATGCATAAAAACAAGTGAAAGCGATTGGCTGATTTCTCCACCATCAGTCAATCACTTTCACTTGTTTTAGGACTTGTGAGGACGCAAAATTGTGGAGGTAGTGTCAGTTCTTCCTTGCAGAACTTTTAGCGAGGTGACACACGGGTGCTGTGTTCACTACCATTAAAGTGGTAGGCTGCTGATGTTGCCACAGCCAGGTTGCTTTATGCACTAAATAAATGAAGACTACTTTTTGAAATCACGCCTTTAAGACAGTATTTATTCACGTGCGATACTGGCAACCTTACCAATTCTTGTTGTTGCAACTACTCGCATGTCAAGTAATCAATGACTGTCTCGTGCTATGCTGAATAAAGAAGTCGTCCTGCAAGTAAATAGTTAGATTCGGGCCCACAAGCACTGTCACCCTGTCAGTAAATTAATTTCTGCTTTTATACAGATCAAAACAAATTAGGTTTTGCAACATACAGTGAGAGGCGTCTTGGGAACGACACTGTGCGTGTGTGTGAGAGGGGGGGGGCGGAAGGCAAACACAGCACTCTCCACTCCACTCCGCCCATTGAAAGTTACTGAAGTATTAGCCGGCAATGCAGTTTGGCACTAATGTAAGTAACAGTGTGTAACTGTCTGCACTCTGCCAGGAAATAAACAGCAATCGAAAATGAAAACTCATCATCTGTCGCTGCGGCAATCTGTCCAGGGCAAGCTGGAGAAGCAAGGGCCTGTAGGGCGCTGCTCGAGACCTTGCTCGGGCAGCCATAGGACGGCACACGCTTCTAGAATGAATAAATGAACAGAGACAACAGTCGTTGTAGGTGTGCCTCGGTTGACCTGGAAACAGTATCATTGTTCTAAACTCACCAGCAGCTTGGGGGGGGGGGGGGTGTTGCCGAACCAGGCTGCTTTTGGGAAGCTGGGAAAGTTAGGTTCGGTACAGCACCGCTTGGAACTTGCTGGGGTGCCACAGGCACTGCTCGCCCAGAATCAACAAAGACGGCACTAGTGGTAGGTGAGCCTTAGTTGACCTGGAAAGAGTATCGGACTGCCAAACTCACGAACAGCTGTGGTCACTGCGGCAGATTGCCACGAGGGACAAGCTCCGCTTGGACCTTGCTGGGGGCCCTCGGGAGGACACACACTCCTAGAATGGATAGAGATGGCACTAGTGGTAGACAGGCCTCGGTCGACCACGAAACAGTATCCGACAGCCAAACTAAAGGGCAGCTCCAGTTGCTGCAGCAGTCTGTCCTGGGGATGTTTCAGTACTGTGGGCACTACCCTGTGGTGTACTATTCAGGTTTTGCTGGGGGGTGTCTCGGGGACGTTAGGGAGGCAACCAAAACAAACAAATGGAACTGCATTTTGTAAAAGAGGCATCCAAAATCATCAGTTTGTGCATCGAATTTGTATCATAAGACTGATGCAGTGTGTCTCACTGAAGAAAAAAAATATATATATATATTATATGTATATATATATATATATATATATATATATATATATATATATATATATATATATATATATATATATATATATATATTGTGAGATGTTGTACACACCATTTACATTTCCAGTTCCCTTGCAGTGGTGGTTTACTCTCATGGTTGAAGGTAACGAAAAAGAAATGTTTGGGAGAGCATCTTTCGTAAATTTTTTGCTCTCCTTTGTTTTGCATGATTAGTGTTTTGAATTGGTCGATACTGAAGTGGTCCTGTAATAGATTGAAGAGATCGGACTTTAGTCGAGAGCACATCGTGTGACGCCACCTCAAACGCCCGTTCCTGCAGATCCTAGATTAGCCTGAGTTTGCGCGCTGTCCAAGATGCTGGCGCGAGTGTGGGGTTGATCTCAAATGTTTTATTTGCTTGCGTTTTTCGTTTCAATAAGACAACGAGCGAAGGAAACCTATTGACGCTGCGAGAGCGAACGCACTTTGAGCGGGCCAAGCACACTGGCTCGTCCAGTAAGAGCGTCGTCAGAGAAAACATTCTCCTGCTTGTCGCACTGGCTGCGCTCGCACTTATATTGAAACGGAGTATAGATACAGCCCGATGCTCGGGTCCGCAGCTGCGGCAGCGTTGCAAGCAATCTATGCGAAACAAACTATGGTACGCGAGAACGTACACAAAACTTGACGAGAGCGCGTACTCCGCACCCACCCGTAACTGGGAGTGACGCCGATGCCACAAGCACGAGCAGGAGCAGGCCCCGACGCACAGTTGCGTTTGAGAGGGTTTCACTGTATTGCGACTGCGAGAACGCAGGACATCCATACTTATTTCAAATACTTTACTAGGGGGAATACATTCCACTTCTCTCAAATACAATGGCCTCGGCGCGGACAGGTTCTCTGGGCTTGGCGAGAGCCATCTATCGTCGAGGAGGTCTCAGTTGCAAATGATAATGATGACGATGGTTGTTCGACATACCAAATTCATTGTTGTGGAAATGCTCGAGACACGTGCCCCGCGCCGCTTCTATACTTCGTTTCACCTTATCTTGTACCGCAGCGAAGGCTAGAAGCGCGAGCTCATAGCGTTGGCAGCTGCCCTTAGTGCACGAGAGCCTGTGCCGTCGAGATGTGCTTTAGAGCAAGGAGCTCGCTCTTGTAGCCTTTCCTGCGGTACAACACAAGCTGAAACAGAGTATAGTGGTCGCGGCACGTGCATCGACGCTGTGCCGCCATGATCTTCCCAAGGGTAACACGTTGCGCGTGCCTCGTGCATCGACGCACCTTGCGCTACTTTTGAAACATGAAGGGGCTTCAGGTGGAATCGGAGACGACACTGCCTCGGCCGCCGCGAACATCCACGTGCACATGCGCGTGGACTGGCGCGGACCTCCACTCCGTCAGGGCTGGATTGGATGCTGTAGGCGTTCTGTCTAATGCAAATGAGCGGAGTGGAATGTATTCCTCTAGTAAAGTATTTGCTTATTTTATCGCGTGCCAAGCCATTCCTGAATTGGATTCCACGCTTCACACGAAGCACAGATGTGCCGGTGACTCGCTTTCGTTTTTCGACGCAACGCAGTCAAACGCTCTCAAACGCAACTGTGCGTAGGGGCCTTTCCTTCCACGGCACGGGCGTCCGTGCATGCCAAGTCGGCAGGCAATGTTGTGCTCGCTATTACATCGCTCGCGTTTACGGTGGAACGGAATGCATAATCCCTCTAAACTGCTGCCTTTTTGCTCGCTAATGAATATACAGAGCATCTACCTCGGATAACTTTACGGCTCCCGTCGGGTTGAAATCTTTTCGACCGATTCGATGAAGCAATATCTTCCTCCGAGGTTCATTTTCCGTTTCAGGGGAACACTGAAAAGCTTTCCGGTCGACTTCTCTACGGGCACAGCAGCCCGTCAGCTGCGGCGTAGCAACATCTTGGGAAATTCATGACGACCGGCAGTCGAAAACCGAAAGCCAGATGTCACGTGACGACTGGCCAATAGTGTGCGCGGTGGCTAGTTCAAAGAATGGTGCTACTTTTCCCAGGCTAGAGGGGCTTTAGGGAAGATTGCCTGCCAGCGCCACACAGAGCGAACGGCCAAACGCAGAAACTAGTGATGGGCCGAACTTTTGCCGAATTGAAAGTTCGGTACCCAATCTCGGATTCGGCAAAGCCGAACTTTTGCCGAACTTTTCTAAAGATTCGGCAAAGATTCGGCAAAAATACATTGTTACCAGACTTAATGATGATATTTATTTTTATCTGGCGAAAAAAATGTTTTGTTTCTTTTTTCTTAATCTAGATGCAACTAGTAAAGCATATTGACATAGTTATTACTAAATAAGGTGATATTCTACAAGATAAATGTGTCAGTGTAGTTTTTGTGTGTTTACTGGCAATTTTAGTGACCCCTTGCAGATGTGGCGTGACAACGAGATTGGGTAGAAGCGAGCGTGGCGCAGTCACGAATCAAGCTACAAGAGTTTCGGTTTTGAAGCATCATCAGCGCAAGCCTGCATGTGTGGTACATCAACCTTCTTGCTATACTGTGTTAAAATGAAGGAAATAACGCTGCCTTCTTGCTTCCTCTGGGAGTCACCGTTTTGTGCGCGAAAACGAATGCAATGGTTGCTGAGCCTTCACCGGAAGAGATCATAATAATATTGCAAATATGCATGTTTTTTCGATTTGAGTCACTTCGCGTCAGCTTTTACATGAAAGTATGCGTTCCATATTCGCAACATCTCGTTTTTAACCTTTAAAATGTCAGCTTCTGGTGTTAGGACACTCACGAACGTTTTGTAAGATAGGGAGAGTTAAGAATGTCGGATGTGGAACGTCGAGCTATATATATATATAGTTCTGTGTTTAGTTTTATGCAGATACATGAAAATCGCGAAATAACACTGATTGAAAAGGCGATATTTTTTTTGTTTTTGAACACACTACTCTTGAGCCGAAAACAGAATTGTTATAATTGCGAGGAGTGCTTTAAAGTAATTGCCGGGCAATGTTTCAGAATGCACAGCATCATTTGTCACTTGTGCAGTGGACTGCGTAAATTACTGGTCGATCTTCTATTCTTGAGGCAGAACATATTGAAGAGAACCACACTCGCTCACAAACGCACAGTTACCGTATTGCCTACTCCACACCGCGCCGCAACCGCTGTTTGTACTACACTGCACGAAGGTAACCGCAAGGCTGCATGGCGTCCATTTGCAATCCATGGCTCCGTCTCCCAGCTCCGTCGCGTTCTCGCGCATGCACAGACATTTGCCGAATTTTTGCCGAATCTTTGTCGAACTTTCCTTCAAAAGTTTGGCATTTGCCGAAATTTGCCGACTCTGAAGTTCGGCAGATTCAATTCAATTCAATGTTTATTTAATGAGATGAAGATTTTGGCCCCATAATTTGGGGCCGGCAACTTCAATGCTAGTAATGGGGTAAAGTATGATATGATATGTTCAAGAATTATGAAATCTGGGCATAATGAGTAACGAAGTAAGCTATGAACGTGCTGCGTTAATATCACAAGCAAGTGCACTTTGAGAAGTGCGACATGTACAGTAGGCTACAGTGGTACAAAATACGTGTAATTAAATCCTGCTACACCAGTAACTCGTATTACTTAATATTAAGCTTCTATCTTTGAGTCCTTCAGAAATGCAGTTAGTAATGCTAATGCGTACTTTTGTTTTTTAAGTCGGGCCAAGGACCTAGAACTTTGGCGAGAGAAAATGGATGATTGTCGAGTATCCCGAGACCAATCCGTAAGCGGGAGCGCCACTGATCATATCTCGGGCAGTCCATGATTAAATGTTCGACGTCTTCGACCGGGTTGTCGCACGTGCAACTCGGTGTTTCTACTTGTTTAATCCGGTGAAGGAAGCGTCCCGTGTATGCTACCCCAAGTCGTAGTCGACGAATAAGGGTGTCAATCGATCTGGCTGAATAGGTGTATACTGGGCAACGGAGGTCCGGATCGATTAGATGGAGCAGGCCGTCTTGTGGGATGCTCCTAAGCCACTTATCGTGAGACATTTGCTCACGTAGTCAACGGATGTATCTTTTGGCGTCACTCTTTGTGAAAGGTGTTGGGTGGACGTTGTTACTTGTATGGGCCGCGGTAGCCAATTGGTCAGCTTGGTGATTTCCTGAAACTCCGGTATGCCCGGGGACCCACTGTAGATGTACAGTACTGCCAAATTCGATGGCATCAGAGAGCTCTAAGTAAATTCTGTGTACAAGGGAGTTGTATTCACTACGACTATTCATAGTCTTAATAGATTGCAAAGCTGCCTTTGAATCAGTACATATTACCCAAGAATTCACTACCGGGTTGTTTTGTATGTACGTTGCAGCCGCGAGTAAAGCATGTAATTCCGCAGTGGTTGAGGAGGTAGTATGCGATAGTCGAAAGGATGACCAATGGTTAAAATCAGGTACAACAAAGGCTGATGTCGATCCGTCTTCAGTGGTTGATCCATCTGTGTACACGTGGATGTCGTCTTTATATTTTTCTTCCAGATGTGAAAGAGTCAGTGTTCTTGCAATCTGTGTATTAACAGATGTTTTTGTTTGCATGCCTGGAATGTCCATGTTGATATCCAGTAGTGGTACCGTCCAGGGTGGTTTACAAATCTCTTGAATCCAGTTAGGTTCTTCGGGAATCCATAATAGAAGAGAATTCAGTGTGGAAAGAAAGTTTGTCCCTTTGCGAGTAAAAATATCATTGAACAAGGCCGCGTGGAGATTCGAAAGAAATTACGACATATCTCCTGTGTCCTTAGAATATGTATAGTCGGCTCTCTTGCCGTTACGAGTACAAGCGCGCTGGATGTTGATCCCGGTAAACCTAGGCATACTCTTAAGCTTCTTGCTAGCATGTAGGTAAGGCGAGACTCTGATGTGCGGGAAAGTCCGTTTAACACCGGAATAGAATATGCAATCGCTTGTCGTATTAGCGCCGTGTGGAATGAGAGCATCGCATCTATTGATGCTCCCCATCTTGCCCCCGCAATGCAGCGAAATACATTAATCACACAATTAATTCTACTCTCCAACATGTCTAAATGTTTGGACCAAGTCAGAGATTGATCTAGTATAACACCAAGAAATCCATAGGATTTAACTCTTTGAATTGATGCTCCGTTGAGATCTAGCCTAAGCCCAGGGAGTTTCTTTCTTGTAAAATGGCAGAAATGCTGATTTCGCGGCAGAGAGCTCCACCCCTCGTTCTTTTAGAAATCTAAAAGTAGTGTCTAAGCCCGTTTGTAACTTATTCTTTAGGATATCTTGAGATGAACCAGAGATCCATATACATACGTCATCCGCATAGATGGATATTTTTAAAGGTGATTCAAGTTGCTGCGGTAGTTGTTCCATTACTGCATTGAAAAGAGTAGGGCTCAGCACACTGCCTTGGGGTACTCCATGGTGTATTTCATGTCTCATGCTGTCTCTATCATTCGTTTGTTCGTTTGTACTATTATGTTCCTGCAATAAAGAAATTCTTTTATCCACCGAAGCATCCGTCCACGTACACCTAGCTGTACGAGTCCTTCAGCAACGTGAGCATGGCTTAAGGCTCTGTTATACTCCGACGTAACGCGTGCGCGCGTGCGAGCGCGTCACAGCGACGTCACGTTGGCGAAAACCCGACGCTCTATACTCCGGCGTCTTGGCGTAACCGACGCGACCGGCGGCGTTCGACGCAGGCGGACCGCCTCGACGCCAAAATGGAGCATGCCGTATTCCGCGCCGGCCCCGCCAGCGACGCCGGACCAGGATGCATCACGCGCTGGCTCCCGGCAGCCCTCGCGCAGGAAGCTTGGCGATTACGAGCAATAGCAGACGACGGGAGCACAACTCCGTCTGGCGTCATATTTGAAGAATCGGACTCGGTCGTCGAGAAGCTGATCGAGGGAATTCGTCCTCACCCGTGTGTCTACGACACGAGGAAGCTTGAGTACCGTAGACCGTGCGTTTGTCAAAGATGTACCATATGTAGATTGACCGCCTACGCTTGCGGCGCAGGCGGTGCACCAACAGTGCAAGCGCGAGTTTTCGTCGTGCAAGGTACGTCCACGCCATCGCTCGAACTTGGCCTTCAAGAAGCGCGAGAATATTCGTCTGCATTCGAAACGAAAAGGAACCGGAAGTGGCGCACTCTCGCAGGAAACGTGCCCTCGTAGTCAGATTCTGCGCATGCGCCGTACCGGCGGCCCACCGACGCACGCCGCGGGAGCCGCCCGAGCCGCCGGAGTATAAAGAGGGCGAATTTTTGACGCACGCAGCGTGACTGACGTGACGTAGCCGACTTCGGCCAGCGTTCGCTTGCGCGCGCGTTACGTCGGAGTATAACAGAGCCTTAACAGTGGCGAATGCTCGACGAATATCTAGGAAGAGTGCAACTGTTATGTTTCCATTGTTGCTTTCGTGTTCACCGGATATGGTGAGATCTAAAATGCCATCCATTGTGCACCTTCGAGGGCGAAATCCTGTTATCTCTTCGGGGAACGCTTCACTTGTTTCGAGCCACCACTGTAAGCGATTATGTATCATCTTCTCAAGTAGTTTACCGACGCAACTTGTTAAGCTTACAGGACGGAATGAATCTAAATTTAACGGTGATTTTCCGGGCTTTAGTAGTAGAACTACCTTAGCCAGCTTCCATGATTCAGGTATCTTTTCTGTTCTCCAAATTTTATTATATATTTCTAGAAGTGCGGTAGTAGCAGCGGGGCCAAGATTTGAAAGAGCGTCATAGGTGACTTTATCAAGACCAGGAGCTGTTGATTTTCGAATATTTTGTAGCGCGCACTCCATTTCACGGGTGATGCATTCATAGTCTAGGTCTGTTTGCATTGAGTGCAGCTCTTTCTCGAATGCACGAGTCGCTTTCTCGTGAGAAGAACGGAATTCTAAAGAAGACACCATATCACTTCGTTGCGTTAGCAAAGCACAATATTCATTCGCAATTACTACCTCCAATGTACCTCGAAGGAGAGCTAGAGCCCGGAAAGGTTGTTTTTGTATTACTGGTGTACGAAGAGAACGAAGTATCTTCCATACCTTCGGTATCGGAGTGAATGGAGTTAGAGTACTGCTGAACTGCTTCCATCGGTGAATGGAGAGAATTTGTAGCTCTCGTCGTATTAGTTTGTGAATCTGTTGGGCCTCGTTGTAATCCTCAACACGATCAGGTCTTCGATAACGACGTTCTGCTCTGCGCCTTATTGCCCGTAATTTTTCGTATTCACCATTGACGCCGACGTGTCCACTAGGTACGGTCACAAGACGCGTTGCTCGTTCACAATTGTTTAAAACAGAGATTGCAAATTCCTCGGGTTCCTTCACATTGGGAAGGTTCAGAGTGTTAAAGTGCCTGAACATTGTCCAAGTCGTTATTCGAACTCGATAATGTTGTCCGCGCACATCGAAAATTGGGTGTTGAATGAGAATTGGGAAGTGGTCACTGCCTCGGGTTTCTCTATTAGTCGTCCATGTCGCTTGAGGTGAAATGTCTGGAGAACATAGTGTCAGATCCAAATAGCTGCAATAGGTATGGCCCCGGACGAACGTTGGGGATTCGTCGTTGAGGACACAAATGTTGTTCTCGTCCATATATTTTCCGATGAGATTTCCACGTTGATCACAGTGATCGCTCCCCCACATAGTGTGGTGGCCATTAAAGACTCCACACATTATATAAGGAGTAGAAATGTGGTCGAAAATTACAGAGAATTCCGGATGGGTTAGCGGAGTCCGAGGTTCAATGTAGACACTCACTATATACAACATTGTCTCACCACATTGTATCTTGCAAGCAACAAATTCTGGAACTTCTGTAGTTGACGAAAACACGGGAACAGATACTATATCTCTCCGTACCGCCAATAACGCTCAGCTTTGGCCTTGTTGGCGAGATGACTTGTATAGTACATAATTTGAAAGACGAAAATCATCATCTACTCGAGCTTCTGATAATTCAAGTATTGGTATATTATATTGTGCAACAAACTGACGTAAATCGCCTGACTTTTTCCGTAATCCATTCGTGTTCCACTGAAATATTTCTGTATGACTGTATATGTCAGACATTGGAATAATCCTCATTCATAGTTGCACGTGACGACATAACTAACCTTTCTAGAGTAAATAGCGCTGTTACTTCCGGTAGGTTGTTGGCTGATGGTACAGCATCAAGTATAGCCCGGAGAGCTGTAAAAAACATGGGTACCAGTAAATGTTCAACATCACTCGATCTTCGGGTCTCCGAGTATTGCGGATGGTGTTCATGTCGATGAATGCCTTTTCTTAGAGTGCGGGGAGCTGGTACTGGTGTGATCGCTGCTGGCCTGTCTCCTCCAGCAGCCTGACCAGAAGTAGACGTGCGTTGATGTGATATCTGGCCGTGTTGTTGGTGACGCTTTAGTGCGTCCGAGTACAATGACCTGGGAGGTTGTTGAGACATCTGGACTTGCTGTGTTGGTCGAGGAGGTCGAGGAGGGAGTGGAGGTGGGTGGGGAGGAGGCAAAGGGACAGGTGGTGGGCGTATAATTTCTAGGTTTGGGGACGGGGAGCGATTGTTTTTTATCGGTCCGTTCAGGATCTCGTGTTTTCTGGCTGCAGCGGCTGCTTTTTTATGAGGACAGCCTGAATACGAAGCACAGTGTTTTTCTCCACAATTGGCACATTTTGGGTTGGTTTTGTTCATGCACTCCTTGTAGCTGTGCGGCCCTGCACACACCTTGCACCTCTGTTGGCCGCGACAATGTCTTGCAATGTGTCCGTGCCGTTGGCAGCGGAAACATTGTGTCGGGATGCCGAAGTATTCCATCACCGGGTGGCTTGTGAATCCCAGGAAAACCCGGGAGGGCATCGGCTGATCCTGGGGGAACTGAAGCAGGACACTTTCCGTTGGCTCTTGCTCCATGGAGCCGTCTTCTTTCCTTGAGTATGAAATTTGCCGCTGGACCGCGATGACACCAGCATCTTTTAAGTAGTCGAGTAGTTCAAAGTCTGAATATTGGACTGGGATATTGTTGATCTTGCCAACATTACGGGTGTACGACTCGGAGACGGTCACCGACACGTCTATTCCGACTAGGGATTTCATTGCAAGTAGTCTGTTTGTCGCGTCTAGTGATGCCGCATTGACGGTGATAGTGCCATCCTTTCTTATGCGTGGGGCGAGTACCTTCTCTTGTGATACTGCTACAATTTCTTTTGCGATCTTGTTTGGATTGATTTTCCAGAAAGAAGCCCCGTGTTGCTTTGGCTTGATAATCAAGGGGATTCCAGCTGGGCGGTTTTTTCGCACGGTGACTTGGGTGAAATCAGTCCCGTCCTGAATGTCATTGTTTTCCTCATTAATCGAGTAGGTTGACGTTCTTGCGTCCATATTTTCTTGAGGGAGTTGCAAGCATTGTTTCTTCAATGGGATATCATTATTAGAGTCTTCGTTCGCCGTTGGCTGGCCTTGTAATGGTAAATGCAGTTCCATGCCTGGAGCTTGGCTTGTGGTAGCCACGGCATCCATGTTAGTGCCCGGGGTCAAGGTTTCAACAACCGCGTCATTGAGGCGTGGCGACTCGGTCGCTAGTTGTCGCTTTTTAGCCGACAGGATACCTCTGCAGGGTCCAGTGACTAAGTAATTGTTCGCGGTAGCCAAAACGATCGGAATAGCGTAAAACAATTCAAGCTTACAGGAGGAGCGAGAAATCGGTGCTTCCTGTTCCGATCGTCGTCGTCGTTTTGTCTTCGGCAGATTCGATCCATTACTAGCAGAAACACTCTTTTTTTTTTCCTCTTTTCTTTTCGGTATCGGGAAGAGGAGAAACTCAGGGTCAACTCTTTTCCTCCCATTTCTCCCCGCGCCCGCATCTCCGCAACGGTCCTTGAATGCGAAACCGACGATCGCGGCCGACGGTTTCGTTTAGTCAAAAATGCATGGTTCTTCCGCGGCACGATACGATTGTCCGACGACGACGCACTCTGCTGGCACGCCGACAACTCCGCCGACGCCACCGGTATCGTGCATTGCTGCCAGCGCCCTTTGGAATCGCCGCAGCTGTTTCTCCCGGAGTACGAAAACTGCGGTGACGAAAACACGAAAACAAACGTGGTTCGGGGAGCGGCCGCTCATGACCCCAGCGCTCGCACACTATCTCTGCCCTTTCTGCTCAGCGCTACCATATTCGTCACCGTTCCGCGTGCTCCTCCTCTCGTTTTTCCTCCGGCCGCGCGCCCTATGGCTCCGTCGTCGATGTGCCAGGCTTTCCATGGCTGGGCCAACACCTCCTAGAAGAAAAGGCCGTAGCGCTCTTCTCGTGACGTCGCAAAAGGAAGGCCATCGGGGGCGCGCGGCGAAGCGAAGGCAACACGCGTGGATCGACCGTCGTAACGCGCTTTTAGTCAGATACGCGTGTCTTATTAGCTAAAATGAAAGCTGCAATTAGCAAGGGTCTCGAAAATATTTTATTACACGGGCAAAATATTACAACGCTAAATAATCGGGATGAAATGGTACGAGGTAGGCGTATAAGAGAAAACATTGAGTCACGCAAATATTGCTGTAGGAATGCATGTTTTACACAGAATTACTTCGACAAAATGGCGAGACACGCAGTGATTGGACACAGCAAAAGAGATCACAATTAAAAATTAGGTAGACGTAGTCAACGCGGGCACGGCTAGACAAGCGTTCCTCACGATCATGTAAGCGATGTTATCGCGTGCAGTGACTGAATTCTTGCATCACACCCCGGCCACATGGCAAAAGTAATGTAATTTTGATCGAATTACATTATGGGGTCGACAAATCAGCTTGCGACGCTCGTAAAGTCACTCAAGATATCATTTAATAAAAATATATTAACTTTTCCGCGTGGCAGGGTACTAAACTTACTATTTACAGTCACCTAATTTACTCCTCCCTATGGGCTCGAGCTGCCTTAGAACAAAATATCTTATTTTGTATACAATAATACTATTACCTTAATACAGTTAAGATTCTATTATAAAAGCGGCAAAGGCAATAACATAGCATTAGTATAAATAAACACATAAGCACAAACGCACTTTGCATAACCACATAAACTTGTTATTCACCTTCCAGTGAAAATTAGAATATTACCACGCATATTTCCAAATGTCCACGCAACCGCACAAGGATAACAACGAACAAGATGCCATTCTGTCACAAAAAACAAAAACAAAAAACAACCCGACTGTAGCACTTCACTCGCGCCCCACATGACCAAGAAAGCCCGTAAATAAGTTGTTTCTCGCCTGTCGATCGTATCCATACGTCCCAGAATATCCGTGGCGAAAACATTTGAACACGAACTTTAAGTCCCTCTCTTTGTCGAGAGGAGGTCTATCGATAATCGACCAGTGTCAACGTTGGATGGTTGCCACACATGTCACTCAAACCGTAGCAGGACTTGTTCCGCGAATCCACGCAAATGCCGTATTATTAAGCGAACACAAAAAAAAAACTACCCGAGACTGCGGATACGATCAAGAAACGACGGGAAGGATCACAGAACCCACACACACAACAGCAGCGGGCGGCAGCAGTGTGGGAGGCTTAACCAGCCTAACGTCGTCTATCCATCTCTTGCTCTTGTGCGCTCTCCGCGGCGATGAATGGCTTTTTTGGGTTCCCTTCCCTTCTGACCGCCGTATTCATAAACATTCCCCTACTCCACTCCAAACTCGACTCGACTTGAGTGGAGTATGGACGCGCGACTCCACTCGAAGTGCCATTGGTATTCACAGACGCGAATCGGCACTCACTCGAACTCGATATTCCGTTCTCCACTCCAACAAGCTTGAGGACGTCTGGGAGCGAGATTATAGCCAAACATTTTATTCAAAACACCATTTTCACGTGAAAAATAAATATATTCGTTCGTGTTATCTAAAAACGTGTAGCATACAAACATCGAATTAGTGAACTACGAAGTTTTATTACACTCTAAGAAAAAAGGTAGTCATACGTGACTGCCTTTGATGTGGTAAAAAGTTGTCCCAAATATAACGACCCTCAGGATAAAAATGACGAACCCACATGTAGTCAAAAAACAAGTAGTCAAATTTGACCGCCCCCTAAAGCAACAAGACGGCCGGTTAGCGAGGCTGGAATTCCGCGGTAAGGCCTAACGAAGAGCATGGCTTTTCGGCCGAGTGGGAGATAAGAGCGCATACGCCTATTCGACGTGTTTTAAGTGCCTTCAGACACTCTAAACATCCGTCCCCAGACACCGGTAAAGTATCTATATCCTGTAAGGACGGCAGTGTGTGTGCCGGATTTGCCGCGATCGCCCCCGAAGGCATCTCGCTAGATTGACTATTTTTACCACCGGCGGTGAACGCTCAAAAAAGAAATCCTTACACGAGGAATCGGCATGCTGATTTTATTGAACACAACGTAGGCTTGTCGTGTGCAGCCATGAATCGCTGGGCGCCTTCGTCGCCACCGACGAGAGGCGTTCAACTCCGCACCAACGCTACCACTATTTTCTTTCTTTTCTAGTTTAGGTTTACCTTTTTCCGGCGTGGTTATCCATTCGTGCGCGTCTGTGCCTGCACTTCGCACCTCTTCGACACAAAACAAGCATTTAGGTGGCTGAGTCGGCTGAGTGGCACAATTATTCCGATTGTTATCGAACTGAGCTGTTTGTAAATCAATAGCTACAGGACTGCTCGACACTTAGCTTATTGAATAAAGTGGCAGCTTGCGCCACCTATGAAGTGTAGTAGTAACCGCTAGGTGGCACTAAAAGAAATATTTATGCACGAGCTCGTGCTATTCAACTACCTACTTCACATACAACACACACATCACCAAGGTACCGAACACTACTACAGGCACATACATGTCAGCGGTACAGCAAGGCACAAACAACTCCAACACAACACGTCCTCGACTCTTTACTCTAACTACCCCACCGACCCGAATCGTATATATGCCCTACCACATTCTGACAAGGATTAGGGAAGTGACTCTTACTGTTTACTAGATGAATACAAAAAGTTTTTGCAAGTATTATTGGTATACTAGTGGTCTATGTATTTAAATTGGCAGGCTAGACACCTCTCTTAATCTAGCGCTTCGAAGGGCAGCATGATGTGAAAGCAATCGGCTAAAGTAACACCACACGGCCCGCCCCTGATCAGTTTCGGTTTCAGATTCACGCACTGATAAACTTACTCAAGCCATGCTGTCTCACGCTCGTTCCGCGCGTGCAATAGCAGCAAAAGTTACAACAATATCTGCATTCCTGGGCAGTAATCGGTTAAAGGTAACATAATTCGTAGTCTTGTGTTGTTCAACTCGTTCTTTTTCCCCTTAATTGTCGCGGGCAAACGCTGGCGGCGTGCTTTCCCGTATTGGTCGAGTGACCTCGCTCTACTCGCTTTACTTTAAAAGCCCCAAATTAAACTTATGCATAAAAAAGACGTATTGGGGTACACTTATATATATATAAAAAATAGCATAACCGAGATTTTTTTATGTGCTGCATTTTTAGAACATATAGACCCCTATGTAATTATTTTAATGCTTTTATTTTTGTGATGACAACAAAAGGTTGGCACTTCCCAAGCATGGGGACACTTCATATAAACAATGTGTTAAGCTTAAAACATTAGGGCATTACAACCAAACTATACTGTTTATATAATAAAGTGGCTTTAATGGAGACAAAGTGTTCAGGTGGTAATTATTTTTATTCTTTTATTTTCCAAACCTGATATACAATTTTATATTGAAAATATTTTCCTTTAAAAAATAATTAAACATTTTAAAACAACCGTGTAGGTACTTCTGAGTCATTGTTCAAATGGAAATCTGAAAAGAATTTTTCCAGCACTGGTCTATCAAACTATAATAATTATAGTAATTATACTTTCTAGAGCAAGAAACAACCTTGCACCCTTCTTATTGGCTGCCACCTTTGAATATGAACCAATAAACTTACATGAAAACAGGACACATTTAACCAAAAAACAATGTTATGCATGCATTATAAACATTAAATAATCAAAATAAGAACACCACTCTTTTCACCATTCTAAAAAAAAACCTGAAAATATGTATAACACAAAAAGGGATATGATTTGCACCAAGCAAGATACTGGGCCATAGAACAAAAGTTTCAACAATAAAAAAAATATGAGGGGTACCCAAAGGAAACTGGAATGAATTTCAAGGGGCCAGGCGTTCGTAGTACCAGCATCCGCCTCTAGCAGCGCTAAGCGGCATCCTTCCCAAGTCAGTTTGCCGACCGGAGTCGTCTGCTAAGGATGTAGCGGCATGTTGTGAATTTTTCCCTAAGCGCTTCAAAATCATTTTTCGTTTTTTGCACTGTTCGACTTGAAGGACCTTACACATTCACAAAACGATTTCCTTTCAAGACTTTTCATACGAGCGAACAGAAAAAAGTCACACGGGGCGAGCGAGGTCATGAGAATAGGGGAGGTGGAGAAGCGGTGTCATGGCCATTTTGCTAAAAAGATTGTTGCACTGACAGGGCAGTGTGTGCTGGGGCATTGTTGAATGGGACCGCGACTGTCTGATGGAACTCTAGGAGGCCTCTGCATGCTGGCAACAACCTCGTCGAAGCACTGCAGCAAGTCCTACCCCTACTGAAAAAACCATTTGGCACCTATATGAAAGTAAACGGGTTCATACCGGTAACAGTTTAGCCATACCGGTCACCAGTTTGTCAAAGGGGACGCCCGTATGGCTCAAAGGGGTCCCCCGTATGAGCCATAACGGTCACCTATTTGGGCAAACAGGTCACTCGTTTGGCAAACGGGTCACTCGTCTGGGCAAATGGGCGACTCGTTTGGGCAAAGTTGACGCACGTTTGCTCAAACCGGTAACCATGTTGCACAAGCCGGTGGCCGGTGACCGTCAAACTGTACCGATTTAATCAAACGGCTGTCCGGAGCCCGTTTGATACTGAACGTACAGATCGGCGGCATGGATACGCCTGTTTCAGCCGTGGCAGCCTATGTTTCGGGAAGGCCGGGAGCGCCTCTTCATCGATTTCTAATCGTCCGCGTAATGCCAGTAATTATATTTATATTTTGATTGCGCTGATGTTCGCTTATACTGCAACAGCAATAAACTTTTTTTTACATAAACATGCAACGTTGCCGAGCCGATATTTTTGACAGAACTTTAAAACTTTGGCTTTCTTTGTTGCCTCAATTTACTTATTCAGCTCGAATCTCTCTCGCAGGGGACGCGACCGCGTGAAAGAATATACTTCTAGACTCCGTTTCGATTCAATTCAAGACTCAGCGAAGGTAACGCGCGAACGCGTGGCTGCACGAACATCGAGCAATGCGAGAGCATGCCCGCTGTTGCAGCAGTCAAATTCCGAGCTCGCGCTGGGTGCTTTTTTCGCTCGGGCGCAAGCCGAGCTTCAGGCCGGCGCGCGCCATTTCCAGCGTTCAAGTTCAAGCGTACTGAAGAAATTCGCCTGCTTTCCGAGGCTGCAAACGCGGCGCGGTCAGCTTTCTGTGGCAAAATCGAAGAGAAGAGGAAAGCGCGTGTACAGCGCTTGGTGCACCCTCTCCCATAACATTGACTGCAATAAAAAAAAAAAAAGACTAGCCGCAAATTTTGTTCTTCTGATCTTTTTTTTTATAGAAGGGTGGGGGTACGCGTCCCGGTGTCCTTCGCCTTGACCTCGCCACGTCCCTTCTCTCTTGTCACCTCTGTCACGTGACCCGCAGCAGCGCGCAAGCTACACGCTGATAAGAATTGAGATCCGGAAGGGCGCGCCTAGCAGCCGCTTTTTTCTTTGTCTGCTTGTTGTCCGTTGCAGTTCGAGCTTGGCTCGTCCTGCCTGCTTCGGTCTGTCGCCTTTCCCTGCGGTCTTATTAGGATGTCTCTCGACAACGTATTGGATGTGCACCAAAGCTATCAGTGTTCGAAAAGTCCTACGCGTATATCGGCATCAAGCGATTCTTCAAAGAAGTCAGGAATTCTTCCGGTTTGGTGGGGTTCGGCAAATGACAGCTTGTGCGCCGCATCGTGTTGAAACTTCAAGGACCCTTCCTTCTCGTTTTGGTGTTTGTGTCGTTGTCCTGCTTTGACCGTGTTGACATATATATCGGATTACATCTTTCAAGTCCGCTATAATTATGGTAAGTGCACTGCAACCTATTTGTTTACAACGATTGACCGTTCTTCTACGCGTACTCTTCCAGATTATTTATAGAATTATGCAGCGTCAATTCTCGCGGCAGCCGGGAGAATAATTTTGCCGAAAGTCTACCATTATAGTCTAGAATTACCTCGGTTCTTTTTTGCTTTGCAATCTTTTCAGTTGTATAAAAGAGTGCCTCTTCACATTTGACAGACCGCTTGCACGTTTGTACTTGTTTACGGAATAGGTTGTAATAAACTTCTAGGAGAATCGAAAACAATATTTTGTGTCTGTTTTCCTGCCCATTTTCAAGCACCTTCGGGAGCACATTTTTTTACGTGTTTCCTGCATGTTATAAATAGGTTTATGAGTTTCGGGAGGTCTTAAATAAGTTTAAGGTAACCAACCTTCCAGACGATACCCATTTAGGGCTAGCGAATAATTTGCCTTTCCGAATGGCGCGTTCAAATGTGTGGTCACGTGTCAGGTCGACCGGTCACCCGTATCAAACGAGCACCCGTATCAAACGGCTACCGTATCAAACGGCTGCCGTATCAAACGGCTACCGTATCAAACGGCTACCCGTATCCCATAATCACGTTTGATCCGAACGGGTCGACCGGTTTGCCACCCGTTTGATTCAAATGGGTCGACCCGTTTGAATCTCAAATGGTTTTTTCAGTAGGGGTACGCCTTCTCTGTGGAAGCTTACACACTGCGGGATGTCGCCAGCGTGTGCATAGGCCTCCGAAAGTTTCGTCAGACAGTTGCATTAAGTTGTTTAAACTGTTTGTCCACGTTCCATGGTCGGAAGGCGAAAACACAGCTGCTGCGCTATCGCACACTGCCTGTACGGTTGTTTCCAATGCATCCACCGTGCTTGAGTACCGACAACGCTTGCTAACATTAAAATACCGACGCTCTCAGTGTTGTCAGACTAACAAGCAATTTTGCATCAGGTTTATTGAGATGAGGAAATTTTCTCTGTAACATCAAGCAACATCGGCCAGAGTGTGTGCCCAAACAATGGCGGACTTCGATAATTGGTGCTGCAGCTACCACACTCCGTTCACCTCTAAGCTGAGACTGCGATGGAATCTACGTCCTCGTTAGACCAGTTATATGTCTCTGTTTCGCCACGTCATCACGCTCCCGCCCATGCCCATACCCACGCTCGAAGAGCGGGGTCAGGTGATAAGAGCAGTGATGTGATTGGTTGTAGTCATTTTGGAGCAGCTATTGGAGCAGCCAAAGGTTCATTTTGTAGAAGCAAAAAAGCTTTTGAAGCATAACCGCACACTTCATTTTCATTTATATCACTGCAAATGTGAGGAGGAGAGACGGCAAATATTAGGAGGAGAACAAACACTAGCTGCTTAGTTGCATGTGGAAGTACCAGACACGGTAACAAGACGGCTGATGAAGGACAGCGCAAACTGCCGTGAATGATTATTTTAGGTACGTAATCCCACTGAACAAATATTAAAATACAATCAATTTTGAGTACCTAGATTTATGTGCCTTCAAGTTCTAGGGGGGGGGTTGTAACAAAACTGCAATTCTTAAATCGGACAAAAAACAAAGCATAAAAAATAAACCTACAAAAGAGTCCATATATACCCCCTTGCACCACGTCTCGCTCTGGAGGAGTACCTTTCCCCTTAGCACGCGGGTGTGCTGCGGCGAAGAAAGACACGCAACATCGCAACGCCTAGTTCGCAAATGTTGCTTTACTGCAGTACACCACTGTGCGGTGAGAAGCGCACTCAACAAAGCTAACTAACCCACCAGAAAAGATCACGAGACTTATTGCGAAACTTCCGAGTACTGTCAGTGCTTGGTGCGAAATTAAATCTAATAGTATGTTATTTGAGGCGATTATCGAAAGTCCTGAAAACCTGCACTAGCCTACCCTAAGGATCTGGTCCAGTAGCGAGGCCTGCAGCTGTTATATTTGGCGCAAATGGCACAGCAATCACATCACTGGGTGATAAAAGGGAGGTGGCTGATTGGTCCGGCAGGCACTGTAGTCTCAGCTTAAGGGTGAACAGAGTATAGATGGTGCACACTTTTGAAAAGGGTCTATTCAAGGGTAGCTGACAGGCTGTCGGTGGCTGCAATACAAATAGCAGAAGCGCATACTGCAATGTTCACTCGTCTCCTATCATTTTATATAGCCTTTGTTCTTGCCATGGGCAACACTGGATCCCACCGCTGCCGGCATGTCGTGGTCGAGACAGGTTAACGACGACAACTGGTTTATTGCATACAATACGTGGTCTTGTGGGCTGTCGGGCTAGTGGCATCGATTACATGATGGGCCTTGTCTGCTAACCCTCTTTTGCGTCTTTTTACTGGTGCTTGCAGCATGAGGTGCTCGGCCGTGGGCTCCGGTGTTGCAAACAGCAGTTCTGAATCACCATAAAAGAAAAAAAAAAGAAGAAACAGGGTGACAAACCTGTAACAATGTAGCAAACAGAGATGTTTTACGCTGGCTTCACACGAAAAATCTTTTTGAACGTTCTGACATTGCAAGGCAAACACAATTTTGGAAGTTTCACGGTCTAAACCAACAAGCACGCCAAAGGATTGAAGATCCATTCCGCTGCCTGGCCATGATCTGAAGAGCAGCTGAAATCTCGTTACATCTTGAAGTCGCAATAGCTCCAATTCCAGTCTCTCGAGTTCACGAGCAGCAATTGCTGAAATAACAACATGCTATTTTTGGTATGATCACCACCAAAAATACAATTATTCATGCTGTATAGACCCAAACTTTTGGAGTCATAACATGCAACAATGCCTATGCCTTACGTTGATGCACCTGGAACCATACATTACAAAACCAGAAAAATAAAACAATCAAATTTTGTTGTCAATTAACCTTCTGAACCTGCAGTGATTATGAAATTACACTACAAGCATATACAGATTAATTAAAAAAGTATGTTTAATATCTATCTTGAATGAACTGCTATGTTTTATTGTAAATATCCCATTCTTGCAAGCACATCAAACGCAATGATTGAAATGTGACAGAGGCATCTTGGGACATTTGGGATGTGAGTCACCTCACCATGGCCATTGCTAGCCTGGCTGCAAGCATGCCAGTTGACAGTGTCACCAAATACTCTACCAGGAAAAATACATTTGTCTCTATTCATTTATGCCAGCGCACCCACAGTGCCAAATGTTGCTCTCCTAGTGGTGTAGACACCACGCATCTGAAAGAATGCATGAGGATCACACCGTCCATGCTGTACAGTAGTCATGCCGCACCAAGAAAGGGGCTGCCGTGGGCACACCGAGATACCGGGTTTGCCTAGACAGTAGAGACAGCTGTCTCAACTTGTGCTCCAGCTGTCCGCAACCATAGATGGCAACAGTAATCTATTGTTGCCATCAATCGTCCCAATAAACAGATCTCACTAAGCGTTCCACGCATGTGTGACGCCGCCATAACTTTAGTTCACAGGAGGCAGGCGGCAGTGCATGAGACGGCTCGTGTCATCTCGTCACGCGCAAAGCTCCAGCAGGGTTCTCCCACATGCAAAAAGACTAAAGTTCCTTTGATGCATTGCGGCAGCGGCGGCTTAACGAAATTGGCTGGTGAGATAGGTCTATTCAAAAAGAAAGACCCTGAGGCTGCTGCGCATCCAGTCGTTCTAACCACGCAAACCCTATTCGTGCCAAGGCCATTGGATTTTTATGGAGTGAGATATTTTCATAGTAAAGCATTTGGTGTTATCATGTCACACCCTAGTGGTTGTCAACACCCATGGGCTATATAATTCTTCTTCCCTTTCAAAGAATTCTGTTACATCTGAAAGATAAGAGGTTGAAAACAGGGATGGAGAAGAAAATCACAAGAAAGGAGAGGGGAAGCAAAGCGACTGACCGGATCGTCCTGGGCGAGCCAACGCAGGACATCTGTCTGTGAGGAGTGCGGGCTGGGGTGGTGTGTTGCCCAACCTGGGGGACCCTTGAAGGAAACCTAGCCCGGGCTTGGCTCAACTGCCAGGACCCCAGCTTCATGAGACGCGGGGACACCTAGCACAGCCAGGCATGCAGGGCCGGTTTGCTCACCTTGCGGCCGCGGCTGCGGCTGCGGCCAAGAGGGATTTTTATGTCACGTGACCATCTTCATGGGGACAACGAAGTACCTAGCGTCCCGGCCTAATGGCGGAGAAATCCGTATCGCTTCAAGCACAAAAGCCTAATTTCGCTCGCAGAAACTGTCTGCAGGGACTTTCAACTGGAGTCCATTTGACCGCCCATTTATACTGGAGTAGCGGCAGGTAAAGTTACGGCCAGGGAGGGTAAATATGAGGCAAAATAAAGAAAAAACCACGCGAGATAAAAGCTGTGGCACTATATTTATATACCTTCGCCAGCAACGGCGGCTCGCGCCTCCTCTTGTGGTTGAGAGGTTAGAGTGCCGGCACTTGGCGTCGCGGCGTGAAAGTCCCGGTTTCAAATCGCGCCAGAAACTCTCTTTTTTTCTGCTTGTATTTGACTGCATTCTCACTAAGAATGTACACAAGGCCGTATGAGCTTTATAAAATTATTGGGCGGGTACTTCTGACTCACCAGTTCGTTGTTCTTGACCTCGGAAGAGCGCATACGTGTCTCTGGCTTTCTTTACCAACTTCCGCCATGCCTCCTGCGGCTGCCGTGCACTCCGCGGAAAGCTTATGTCGTTGACAATATCTTCCCATGCCTGTCTCTTCGTTCGCCAGGTAACTGTGCTGCTGAATTTCTCTAGAATTTGTTGTTTTCGTTCTCCAATTGCTCTAATTAATTCCATTTGTTGATCCAAAGTCATTTTAGGTGTTTGCGTTCGAGAGATGGTTTGCGATGTCGACGCGTGACTCATTTTTGCATTCGGTTGTGATCGTCTGCTATCCGTACTAAAATTCAACACGTAATGTGTTAATATTACAAAACGATTGCCACAGCGAGATGTAAAGAGTAAAAATATAACTTTTATCACATTCCATGCAACTAAAAGTATAATATCTTTTATTTCGGTTTTACGACCTTCTCAGACGTTTGACTTGTTGCCTTTCCTGTAGGATTTCGCTCAATCAATGCATCCACGGCTGCTATTTTTTTCGTGTGTGTTTATTTCGTAGAATCTTTTTTTTTTTAATTGACACGACTGCAGTGTGTATTAGTACTAAATAGGCGCCTCCTGTTATTGAAAAGAGTCGTAGCAAGAGCGTTGTATATTTAAAAACACATAAAATAGTAGTTGCTGGGAAAGGATGCTTGTTTCGGCCCCGTTTGTGTGAAAGTCATAACGATGCTGTAATCTTGGTGTCCTTTTAATGAACATTATGAAACGTTCGTATTTGCGCGTTAACTTGGCTTGATCTTGGTTTCCTTTTAATGAACATTATGAAACGTTCGTATTTGCGCGTTAACTTGGCTTGATCTTGGTTTCCTTTTAATGAACATTATGAAACGATTGTAGAAGCGCGTTAACTTGGCTTACCGTAACCTTTTTTTCCCCCGGTTTGTCAGCCGAACAAGTGGGGCAAACAGTAAAAATCGTGTAAGGCGCAGTAGTCCTAGTGGATGATTAGTAAAAAACGATCACACTTAAAAAACAATACACACTCGCTGAATAGAAAAAAGTTTCCGCCGAGATTTGAACCCTGAACTTTCACGCCGCGACGGGAAGTCCCGGCGCTCAAACCGTTTGACTGCTGCAGACATTTTTGTATTTATTACATGGAAAAAGGACAGTAAAAGCAATCAAGACACATTCTAACAGAGTTATCCCTTATTTACATTCAAACTGTCTGGTAATGGTCACAGGGAATTACGAAGAAAGAGGGCTATGGTAACATTTCGAATAGGGTCACATCTCTAAAAGTCGGGAAGATGAACACATTTGTCAAGAAGGGTATACCATTCTGGGCGTTTCTTGAGGTGATCGTACACATTACGTACATGTGACACAGTTTCTATGAAATTAGACTTTGTAGACCGTGGAGGATCAGCATTTCTATCAATCATCCTTGTTTTCCAAAGGCTATGGAGTCCCATCAATGTGAACAGGTCATAAGGAAAAGTATCGTTCTGGTTTAAAGGCAAAAAACGTATCGTATATGCACAGATATTCAGATCTTTCTTCAATGTCCTTTGTAGGACATCCCAAAACAAATAGGCGTCGGTGCAAAAAATAAAGCAATGTTCTATTGTTTCAGGCTGGTTGCACAGACGGCAGTTCACTGACCAAGGGACAAATATGCCTTTTTCACGAAGCCAAGGCTTTACCGGCAACGTTGAAGTGTGGAGCTTATAAAAGAATGACTTCGCTGTCGGTGAGACATGTAGCTTACACACACGTTTCAAGACGTCTTGTCCCGGGCCATTACTGAACATACTTCGGTACAAGGGTATAGGAAATAATGCATCGATGAGATCAACATATAAAGCTTTCCGCGACACTTTAAATAAGTATTCCAAGGAAAAACGTGTTTTAAGGAACTCTATTGAGCTCACTACCTCTCCGAGGTATCCCAAGGGACGAGATGTGCTCGCAGGCACTGTTGTTACCACCAAATACGGCAACGCACTTGAAAGCTCAGCCTGCATGTATGTTCGAAGGAAGTCATGAGACACAGTTCTGAAGAACAGGAAGCGTGATATAAGTTGTTTTAAAAAGACGTGTAAAAGCCCGAGACCGCCTTGCTCAACGGAACGAAACAGATTATCTCGTCTCATAGGTTCCCAAGTGGAACCCCATACAAAAGTTGCAAACACTCTGTGAAACTTCTGAATGTGGCCTCTAGTACAGCAAATCACCTGAAGTGCGTACCACAGTTTGGCTGCTAAGAAGATATTACAGGCTTTCGCCCGTCCAAAAATAGACCACTGATTTACTTTCATTATTGCCGCTTGAGTTTTCATCTTTTCGACCCTTTCTGTCCAATAAGGTCCATTGTTCCTAACACAGTTAAGGGGAGCTCCTAAGTACTGAGGGGCAATGCTGCTCCATGAAATGCCAGCGTACTTTGAAGGTGTTGTGGCCCACTGCCCGCACCAGAAGCCTGTACACTTTGCCTTGTTGATGAGCGCCCCAGTCGTGGAACAGAAGTTTTGAGCTAAAGCGAACACATTGTCTACGCTTCGTTTGTCTTTACAGAAAAACGCAATGTCATCCGCATATGCCAACACTTTTACCTCTGTGGAGTAAAAACGGTATCCTTCTACAGTAGGGCTGTTTAGTACGCTGAGACACAGGGGCTCTAAGTACAGTGCAAACAAAATGGGGGACAAGGGGCATCCCTGTTTGACAGATGACTCTAGACGAATTGGACCTGACAGGGAGCCATTAACTATGAGCCTAGTGGTACAATTGCGGTAGCATATCTTTATTCCTTTAAAAAGTGTTGGTCCTAAGTTTACGTGGCGGAGGATGTCGAATAGAAAAGTATGGGAGACGCGATCGAAAGCTTTTGCTAAATCCACTTGAACCATAGCCACTTGATCTGCATGAGCACAACAGCTCTCTATTATTGTACGAGCTACGTGTATGTTTGTCTGTATCGTTCTGCCCTTGATTCCACAGGTCTGGTGGTTGCCAACGGCATTGGATGTGACGTATTGAAGTCGTTTTGTCAGAATTTTTGCAAAGATTTTGTAGTCTACATTGCAGAGTGTAATAGGGCGGTACCCTTCAACATTCAGAAGTTTATCTGCCTCTTTACCTTTCGGGATTAAAAGTGTATGGCTCTTATAAAAAGAAGGTGGTAGTGTTTCCTGCTCATACGCTTCTAAAAAGACTTTAAGTAGAAACGGGCTTAGGAGTTCTTTGTGTTCTTTGTAAAACTCTGCTGGGAGTCCATCGGGCCCTGGTGTTTTTGAATTTGGTAATTCGTCTGTCGCGCATTGTACGTCTTCCAATGTGATTGGTCTACCAAGGAGGTCGCTCTTAAGCTGGCTGACCTGGGGCATTAACGAGACTAGATATTTAGCTTTTTCTCTATTTAACGATTGCGTTTGCCCGAACAGGCTCTGGTAGTGTGATTCAAAAGCATTCATGATGTCAAGTTCGTCAGATGATAGTGCGCCGTTACAATTCAGAAGTTGTATCTTTTTCGACTGTCTATTGCGAGTCTCATCGTCAAGTGCTCGTCGAGTGGGTGTCTCGGAGGATAGAAATCGTCTACAACGAGACCGTACTAGTGCTCCATGGAACCGTTTTTGTTCGTGACTTTGTATCTGACATTTCACTCGTAGTATTTCTTCATGAAACAGACCAGGCGTCTCACACTCTAGCTCGTGGAGGGTCTGTAGGTTGCGTAAAAGAAGATTTTTGTCTTTCTTTGCATGGAAGGATGTTATGCACGAGCATTCGATTGCTTCGTTCTTAATTTCTTGTTTAAACGAGTCCCACTGGACAAAAATGCCCAATTGGTGGTTCGTACTCGCTTTATTAAAATTTTCTTGAACTCGCTTGCCAAACTCTTTGTCTTCTAATAGTCTCGTATTAAATTTCCATAAAGCCCAATTTGGTGGTGGTTTACGTTGTACGTCTCGACCGATGCACGCCCTTACAAGGCAATGATCCGAAAAGGAAACTGGCTTTACGTCATAGGCACTCACTTGTGCAAAAAGGGGACTTGATCCATAAATGCGATCCAGTCTCGCATTGCATGTTGCGTGAAGATGGGTAAATCGATTAGAAACGTTTCGCGAAGCCCCAACGTCAAAAATGTAGTAATCAGATGTGAGACTGTTCAAAATTTCGGCACTGCTATCACGCCTTGTAGAAGGCACTGATCTGTCGTTAACGTTACACACACAGTTAAAGTCTCCAAACAAAACAATCTGCTTGTCTGTATCAAGAAATGGAGCAAGATTTTCAAAGAAAAAACGTCTCTCTCGCTCGCCGTTATAAGCATAAATACACAGTAAACGAAAAAAAAATGCCCCGTAACAGAAAATCACAGCATATAAACCTTCCTATGTCGCCAACGACATGTGACAGTGAAGAATAACCGAGGCTTTTTTTTCAAAAACAAAAGGCACCCTCCCGACGCGCCATCAGCATGACTGACACATACCTCGTATGTCAAGAGGAAAGGGTCCAGTGCTCGAGCGGTGCCCTCATCAGATGATATCTTTGTTTCCTGAATGGCAACAAAGTCTATCTGTTCTTTTAAGAGGAGCCTATATACTTGGGACTGTCGCACACGTGAACACAGTCCTCTGACGTTTAGGGTAGCGAAGCTGAGTGGGGGGCGTGCCATGGGCTACCAGTTGTTATGTAGGTAGAACTTCATTGTCTTTCATCTCGTTGTCCGGCAGTGGAGCCAGGATGTAAGGGTCTTCTCGGAGCGCTGCTGGCTTGCGCTTTGCCTCCCCTCCCTCGTCATTCTTGCTCTCCTTCTCGGCACCCATTCCAGACGGCTGGGACGACTCTGCCTCAGGAGCGGGTCTCTTGACAGATGCTCCACTGGATGGGGTGCAACGCTCCCGGCGAGGCAGTGGCTGTTGGCTGGAGGACGGCTCTTCTGTTACCTTCAAGAGAGGGTACTCGTCTTCTGACCAGTTTCGCATGGTTGCTGTAGTGGTCATCGCAAAGTCTTCTTTGGTTGGCTCAGAGGCGACATCGTGTGAGACGGGATTGGTCGTTTGTGCTTCTTGAGAAGCAGTTTCCCGTTCTGTCCTTGGTGCTACAGAATTGATAACTTCTCCTGTAGCGTCAACCATCTCGCTGATGTCCATTAGGTGATCTTGAACAATGTCATCAAGAGGGGTTCTCACTTGTCGGAGCTTGTCGGCGTATGTCGATACGCATTCGTCTGTAGGGTGCCCGTAGTGGCGGCATTCGCCGCACCGAGGAGTTCTGCACTCTCGACGTATGTGCCCGATTCGGTTGCATCGGAGGCACAGCGGAGGGCGACCAGGAACGATCACAAGGCTTCGGCAGCCGAAAACCGTGAGTTGGTGCGGAATTTGGGTGCTGTTCATCCCTTCACGGAGTGTAAACGTTACTTCCTTGTTTAAAGTCTCCATTTGCTCCATCCCTGGGCAACTCCACTTTTCGCGAACGATTGAACGAACCGTACCATAGGGCGCTAGCGGCTCTTCGATTCGCTTGTTCTCCATGTGGACCGGCAGCCACAACAACTTGTGCTTAACGTCCCTGGTGTCTGGGTCGATGACTATGCATCTGAGTCCCTTCACACAGAGCTCGGCCTTGTTGACGAGCTTGGCTTTCGCCAAAGCGTTAGTACAAGTTACCATCCATACGTGGCTCATTTGGAATTGGCCGATTCCGATGATATCTTGAGCCTCAACCACTCCTCGTAAGGCATCACGGAAGTCAGGTGCGCGGAAGGGTCTCGCGGCAAGATCTCCATGCAGGAAAACAGAGTTTAGGCTCAAATTACCTGTGGGTAGACGAGGTAAGACGGTCCGGTATTCAGTAGTCATGGTTTCCGAAGAACTGGCCGAAGCCTCAGCATTTCCCCGGCCAGTGGCCGGTGTATTTTCCTTGGAGAACATAAAGCGCGACCGTTCGGAACGGCGTCTTCTTCTTTCTCCCCGACTGCTGCAGACGCTGTTCGGACCGGCGCTGGCACAGATATATAAATACACAGCCACAGCTTTTGTTTTGCGTGAGTTTTTCTTTATTTTGGCTTACATTTACCTTCCCTGGCCATAACTTTACCTGCCGCTCCTAAAGTATGATGGGGCGGTTAATTGGACTTCAGTTGAAAGCCTCTGCAGTCAGTTTCTGCGAGCGAAATTAGACTTTTGTACTCGAAGCGGCACTGACTTCTCTGCCATTAGGGCAAGGACGCTAGGTACTTCCTTGTCCCCATGGAGCTGGTCACGTGACATAAAAATCCCTCTTGGCCGCAGCCGCAGCCGCGGCCGCAAGGTGAGCAAACCGGCCCTGGGGGTCTGAACCCATGCTGGGCTCGGGGCTCATGGTGATTGGAGACGCCACTCACCAAACACCCACAAGCGCACAGGTCTCCTGTGGCGACGCAACCCTGTAAAAAGGTATTCAGTACATGAAGTAGATACTGATCGAGCCAAGTGAGACATACACTTCAACTGAAAAAAAGAAGGCACAGCTCAGACATATGATGGATGCCCATGTGCGGTTGTCTGTCACGTCCAATGTATGTTACATGCTCCAAGTGAACTAATAGTGATCACAGATGAACTCACAGCTAAAAAGTAAAATGTGCCAAAAATACTGAAAGCTGAGCTAAAGTATGCACAGCTTTCTTAACCGAAATACCTAATAATGTTTTTGTTTCACTTGTCTTTCTCATTAAGTGACACCTCTTTTTCAGCTACAAATGGAATGTGCTCATGTGAAACCTATAACTTCATGCTAAATCTGGGTCATTCCTCCTCTGCAGTGTGCTGGCTTGCTCAAAATGAAATCAGGTGTTCTTATCTCGGTCTCAAGAAAAATAATTGTCGAGGCTAGTGCAGCCTCAGCAAAGCGTTTTCTTGAGGCTTCCTTAGACAGACCGACAGAGTTACTTTCAAACAAACGAGCCAAAAAATAGATCATGGACAACAGAATCAAAATTAGACATTCCACTGAAACGAATAGCGAAGTGAAATCACCACTTAGCCGAATGTTCAGGCGGTTGTAACCTGCCAACTCGATAGCCTCCACCAAAAACTCTTTTCATTGCATCAGTTGGCAAAGTAAACGTGAAACACATGCACGATAAAGACAGGCATTATACGATGGTTCCCACATCGAGCGTAGCTGGCGTCCTAGGACACTGTGACATGCCACGTCCCGATGTCGCATTGGGGTGAGCTGGCTGATGCAAGCGGAAATTGCAACCGCCTATTTTGGTCATTCGACAGCAGTGTCAGCTCTATGCAGTTTCAATGTTCTCATGTTCTGCGAAGTTCCTGCAAGCACCATGAGTGACATGGAAGATGTTGTGATATCACCATCTATACTACAAACAAAAATAGCATTGCTACAGCAACAATGATGCCCAGAAGCGGTGCTTAAATGCTGAAAGGTAGTGCATGTTCTGGTTTTGCTGCATATTTGGTTTTGCTTCAAAGTTTAGAAGGTGAAGAGGAATTGCAACGGCCAGGGTCCTCTGGGGTAACAACCGCTACGAAGTCACGTAAGCAGTGTGGAAGGTGTTAGCTGTGCCGGGGCTCACGTTTCGTAATGACGCACTGTGCCTGTTGTCCGGCGCCCGTCACTATATACCTCGAACAGTGCGAAAAAGATGTGGGTAGGTAAGCAGTGAGAGCCAGTCAAGCAGCACCAAAACAGGACCTGGAAGGGTACATGGGCTTATCCAGCTTTAACGCCAGAGAGGCTTGAGCCAAGCTGGGCTTTGAGTGGAGCCTGAGCAGAATGCACAAGGGGAACCAGACAGGCCTTCCTTAATGTCAGTCACAAAAAGGTGCCTACCGCACACTATTGCGTATATAGGAGGTGGAAGTTGAGACGGAGTCTTTCCTGGAAATAAGCTTCAGTCACTTTTCATGACCCCCGTGTGGTGCTTGGGGTCTCGTGAAATGACAGCCCCGCTATGTAGAACGACAAATGCCAACAACAGCACCAAAAATATAAGAACGCACGAGGGAGGCTTATTTTCGTCGTTCACATTTTCTGCCTTGTATAGGGAAGCAACGCACCTTTGTGGGGATTGCTGGCCACCGGCAATTGAGCAGGCATTATCAGTATACTCTGCTATGCTCCATGACACCTATCCAGGCACGTCAGTCATAAAGAGCTTAGCAAACACTATCCTCTGGTACCCCGGTGTTGAGAAAGACATTTAAGACCATGTAAGAAGGTGCAAGACATGTGCACAGACCTGTTAAATGCCTCTGGTGTAGGTTCGGGTCCGCTGGTCGGATACCAAGCAATGCCGAACACGGCTCATATTATGCCATACTGCTGGAGAGTTACGTAATACTGATCATGGTCCACTCAGACACAAAGCAGATAGAAGCATCGACCAATATCACAGTAGAGGAGATGCCAGCTCCTCCGCGTATGGGCAGCCGTCGATGAAGCTTCGTGGCGCACGCGTGCTGGTGCACGCTGGTTCTTCGCCGTAGGGTCTCGAGCAAGGAGGCCAATGAAGACAGTGGCCGTCTTGTAAACGCCACATTCTTGGAAGGCCAGAGCTGGGCGGCCATCTTGCGTGCTGACTATATTCCATTCACCCCTAAGCTGAGACTGCGGTGGAAGCTACGTCCTCAATGGACCAGTCATACATCCCTCTTTCGTTACGTGATCACGCTCCCGCTCATACCCATTTGCCGAGGACTGGGTCAGGTGATGAAAGAAAGGCGGCTGATTTGTTCGGCAAGCACATAGTTCCCACTGCAGTCTCAGCTTAGGGGTGAACGGGGTATAGGGCAGCACGTCTCAATGCAATGAAATTTTGTAAAGTCCAAAACCGGGTACAGCAGAGCGACCGGCCAAGGGGAAAGCGATAAGAAGGCTTGAAAGGCCACGTCTCAATGCAATGAAATTTCGTAAAGTCCAAAACCGGGTACAGCAGAGCGACCGGCCAAGGGGAAAGGATAAGAAGGTTTGAAAGGCCACGTCTCAATGCAATGAAATTTCGTACAGTCCGAAACCGGGCACAGCAGAGCGACTGGCCAAGGGGAAAAGATCAGAAGGTTTGAAAGGCCACGTCTTGCAGGGCAGACTGGTACAGTGAACGATCGCAAGCGTTGGAACACTGTGAAGAACCTCGGGAGCTTATTTACTGTCCTGAAAAAACTAAAGGTACACAAGCATAGGAACACTGCAAGAACCTCAGAAGCTTATATGCTGCTTCGATAAAAACTAAACAAGCATGAGCGCAAGAACGTCGTGAGAAACCGCAGGGGCTCTTTTTCTGCCCAGGAAAGAGTTCAACAGTCGCAAGAACGGGATGGGCAGACGCATCAAAATATAGTAGAGGCCGACACACCAAAATGTAGTGGTAGCTGACGCACCAAAATATGTGATTCTCTGATGTAGAGCTGACCATGTTGGTGGTGCGACGATCAGGCTGCTACTTGGCGGCAGGAGACATCCAGGAAGGGCCGGTAGAGCGGCAGAGCTGGGATGCCCTGGTGGGTAACGATGCAGAGGTGATTGACTTTTAGGTTTAGGTTTAATGAATCATAAAGACGAACATCAAAACTGAAAAACACGACCGGCGAAAGAGGCGCGAGTTCAGACTCGAGCTGGCACTTGTAACAAAACAAATAGTGCCCGTGACGACGCAACAATCCAGTAAAAGTAAAGCTATACCCACTACGTCGCACTTCAACCGGAAATGGGTATACGCACTATGCGGAGAGCATATGCCATTTGGGTCACCCTTTTCGGACGGCGCGTGTATCACTGGTGAGCGCAATAACCCCAACCGTCACCGGCCCGCGTTCACGCCACTTCGCTGTGACAGTGTGCAACTGCTAATTACAAAACTTAACCCGTCCAGCCAGCAACCCAAGCCCGCTGTTCCCGATTGCACCTCCGGAAAGAAAGTCGTACACCATTTAGTTCTGCAAAGTTTCGTCAACAACAATCTTGTTTTTTTTTTTTTCAGTGTTAATCATAAAAAATATATGTCGTAAATATCGCCAAATGCCCAAAAAACAACAAAACAAAAATGTTCTCTAGAGAAAAAAAAGCAGGCTCATCGATGATCGAACCCGCGTCCACTTGCGCAGGAAGCGGACACCTTAACCCTATGATATGCCACCGCTCTGGAAACTTGTAACCATTCGTTTTATACGAGTTTCGCGTAGTGCGTGCCGCAATTTCCTGTAGAGGTGCATGACGTGTGCGTATCACTTTACTCGTCTAGTAAAAGACAATTACTACAATGCCACTGCACTGCAACCCGCTACTGAATTGAAAGTTCACGCGCTACGTACAGTCAGCACGAAATGAAACCCGAATGCCCTAACGCGTAGCCATTGATACAGGCTGCTCCACTTGGGCTATGTTCCAAATCTTACCCGAGTAACGTGCGGCCTACGGTCAGCGGGTAATACCACGTGACATCGCGAGTAAACGATCCGCGACTCGATTTTGGAACGGCCGGGATAGTCACCTGGATACTACGCGGATCGGCTTCGTCTTGGACTACGTCAAAAAGAAAACACAGCAGTGATGGGAGAAAATAGCAGACGAATCTTTTGATCATGAAGAAAGCACTCGAAGAGACGATAATATCAATGACGACGCGGTGTTTTTTGAGGTGGATCCACCAGCTCCTTTTACTCACCGTCCTTATGAGCTGTATATTGATATGAAAATTACTTACTCCTTACAGTCAGACATCAAAAATGTGTTTTATTAATCAGCGCGAGCGCCCTAAACATGTATATTCCACGCATTGTAATTTGTACCGATTTTGTCTTGCAGAAATTGATTCCACACGGTGCAGTGGTACAGCGCGAGGGTGCTTTCTCAAGTATGATATGAAACTTACCCATGTTGAATTAACCTGAGACTGCTCGCCTACACCCTTACGATTTTATCTATGAAACTTACATTCGCTTTGACACGAATATAATAATAATAATAATAATAATAATCTTTATTTGCACGAGAAAGTTTGCCCACTCAGCGGCGTGCAAGGCTAGACAGAAAGGTTAGTACCCTTACGCATGTGCGCCTGCTAGCCCGCCGTTGAGTAGGTGTAAACATAAACAAACAGTAGCCGTAAGAACAAGATAATAACAAATCTGCACGTGTGGAAACAACTAATGCTCAGAACCGAGAGGGGAAGATAAGACGACTAGCTGTGCCCCAACTCACCCCAACGCAGACCACGGCGGAGGCCCCAGCCACAAGCCCCAACCCGCGAGCGCACCGCTGTGTGTGGTGCATCCCGCGCAGCCGAGCCTGCAACCGCGGCCCCCGCCACGCCCCGCCCCAGGGTGACAGGGAGCACTCTTGGGTGAACGCCTTACAGGCCATCAACTTGTGAACAGATGCTGGCCGTATCGTCTGCATAGCCCATGAGATTCCTCACTGCCCCGCGGAACTGCCGCCGAAGAGGCTTGCGCTCCCTCAGCGGAACAGAGAGAAGCTCACCTACGCATACACTTACAATAAAATCTTTGGAGCCTTCACTGCTTTACAAGCGTTATCCTCTCATTACGAACACTACAGAGGAAACAAAAATACTACCTTATCATTTACTGCGTTTAAACATTTTCAGCCTTGAACGTGATAATATGGCATTCCCTCCAACGCCGAGGACGAGGAGAAGCTCCCGTTTACGCTCGCACACTCATAATAACATGTATACCTTCCCGGGGAAAGTGCACGGTCTGGATGTAAGGCAGTTAATTTGTGCGTTGAAAACAGCAAATCGCAATAACCACACATGCAGCACCTCATTCTTTCTAATTTCGAACGTCCGCCACCAAAACCAACGGAGCAAGCGAGCTTTGACCGCTGTCGACGCAGAAGGCAGACGACGATCAGATCACGTGACGTATTTACTCGACATGATCCGAGGTTACCCACCGATCGAGGAGGATAACGTGAGTAGTTACTCAGGAGTAAACAACCCGCTTCTGGAAAGCGAGTTCTGACGTCATCGAGTAAGCTCGAGTAAGTTTTGGAACGCCACGGTACGAAACCTTTACTCCGGAGTCGGATCGAGTAAATTTTGGAACACAGCCCTAGAGTGCCCCTGAGAACTAATGAAAATGCGCCGGGGTGCGAGGGTGCGGGTCCTACTAAGATGAGCTCGACCCTCGCGCGGCGCGTCTGGGACTTCCGCGTTTCGCCGGTGGCGCGCTGTAAGCGCCGTCACATTCGATACATTTCAAAGCACTGTCACTCGCTTTGTGTATCTGATTCCCAGCGATATCTCTTCAGTGCTGTCATTCATTATCGCTTCGTGTACCGCAAGGGCGAAATGAAAGTTTAAACATTTCGTGCACAGAAGACCAGTAGGGCTTGATGACGTGTCACTGGGTCTTCGGTGAAACACGTGGCACGCGCGGTTTCTGAGAAATAGTGAAACGTAATAAACGCGAAATAAAATTCGTTTATTCGCACGACCATACTCTTTATTAAAAAAATGCTGCAACAGACCGACGCGGATGCCTCGGTTTTTATGAGCAATGCGCATGTTTTCTTGCGAGGTTATCAGTCGCTTCTTAAAAAGCGAGGAATTGCTTGCTGTCGCTCTCTTTGGTAACCCCCGATATGCCGGGCGTATCAATTCCGGAGCGAAATAAATTCATCACCCTGTCTGAGCAGGGCCTATCGCAAAGAGATATAGCTAGGTTAAACGGCCGAACGGTGTCGACCGGGTGGCAGTGGGGCGACAGTGGGGCGACAGTGCGGCGACAGAAAAGCTTAAAAGGTTAAAACAGCGCAAAAAAACAACGGACAGGGTAAAGGAGGACACAGACAGAGCGCTGTCCTCCTTTACCCTGTCCGTTGTTTTTTGCGCTGTTTTAACATTTTAAGTATGTCATACCGACTCGCCCAGGCTTCAACTTTAGCAACAGAAAAGCACCCCGAGTGACGGTGCTTACAGCGCGCCACCGGCGAAACAGGGAAGTCCCAGACGCCTCGCGCGAGGGTTGAGAACATCTTAGTAGGACCCGCACACTCGCACCCAGGTGCAATTTCATTAGTTCTCAGGGGCCCTCCAGGTGGGGCAGCCTGTATCGATGGCCACGCGTTCCGGCGTTCGGGTTTCATTCCGTGCTGACTGTACGTACAGCCGGGAGATCACAACCACGACGGGTGCAGCTCAGAAATCCAACCGCTCCGAGATTGAGGAAAACAATACAGGCGGACACAGTCACATACCTATGAGCATGCTTGCCCTGTCCGATCCTCGGTCTCAGTGTTGAATGGTTCAATACGATCAGATGTACAAGTAGTCATTTTGTTTCACACTCTTGCGACCGAGTAAGACCGAGAGAGACCAGACCGGTTTTAAGCCTTTTGCGACTTCTTAGGAACGGATGCGCTAAAGCGGAGCTGGTCCTGAGAGATCGCAAGGGGCTTAAAAACCGGTCTGGTCTCTCTCGGTCACAAGAGTGTGAACGGGCCTTAAATGCCGCAAAAACAATATCCTTACTTTATTTCGGCAAACACTCACGACAGACATAACTGGTCGTTCGTTGTTGTTGATGTTAACCATGGCCCAGCCGTTGAGAACCAGTGTTGCTGCTCGCGCCGACAAAATTTGTATTCCACCAATTTACGCGAATTGCCTAACAGATGTAAACTTGGCGGATATTAAAAGATCACGAAAGCTAAGGAAGAACATAATTTATAGTCTTTATGTAGTTATCTAAGTTACTAACATTATTTACGACTGCCTGCACGTGAGTATCAGATTCGAAAGTACAACCACCCTCCCCGTTGTCACCTGCAGAAAGGTGGTCATTCCACAGCGGATTGGGGTCGTGACTTTGCCCAAAGTCGGGTAACTCGCCTTTTGGGGTAGTCACGGCCGCCAAAGCGCCATTTAACTACCCAGGGCTGTCATTTTTTCTTAGAGTGTAAGGCAGCGCAAAGTTTAGACGTGTTTGAGCGATAAAACGGACAAAGTCGTTATCTTGTCTGGCAAGATCGTTATCGCCCCTCGTCCCTCGGTCTTTCTTGCTATCGCCGCCCGTTGTCTTCCGTGCAGCCCTGCTTCGTCGCCTCGCCGCCTCGCACGACGAATGATGGAGCACCCCAATGGCAACGACTCGGAAATGGCCGATACCAAAGAGCGGGCAGGGGTTCGTTTTATTTATACTGCGGAGCAGAAGGCGCTCTTCCAAGCGCTCGTAACCAGACATGCGCGAGTTCTGGAAAACAAGAAGACAACTAACTACTCAAAGGTGGCTAAACTTAAAGCTTGGGAGAAACTCAGCACCTAGTATAACAGCCAGCCAAACGTCCGCCCACGAAGCCCTAAGCAACTCAAGAAGCGTTGGGAGAACGAAAAATCCAGGTACAAAAAAACGAAGTCCGACGAGACGAGAAACATCCACGCCACGTGTAAGTCGACCATTTGCATATTTGGAAAACCGTTCCCGATGTGTAAAAAGTAAACATCGGAGAAAAGTCCTTTTCAACCAGAACAATGCTATGTTCACGACGTCGTGCACCTTGCTGGGTCTCGTATAAAACGAATTGTCACAACGAGTTCAAAGCTGTAGCGTAGCAAAGTAATGTGTCCGCTTTATACGCATGCAGCGGATCTAGGTTTGATCCAGTTGGCCTACCACTTCTTTTCTTTTTTTACATATTTTTTGTAGAACATTTCGCGTTATTTACATTTCTTTTTTTACAATCACCACTGAAAAAAATTAGGTCCCCGCATCTTGCCGGAAGCCTATTCTAACAAAGTGCCCAGCATTCAATTGCCTATAAGAATTAAGGTTCCAGGTGGTTAAAAGTAGTCCTCCACTGGGTTGCGCCAGATTCTCTCTTCGTTGGATTCGCTCTAGTCCCCCTAATAATTGTTTTTACCTCGCACGGAGGTGTTTCGAAAAGTCATTGTGCACTTTGAATTGTTCGTCCCATACATCGTTCACACTCTCTCCAATGTGAGCTTCAAATTTTTTGGTTTCTGTCACAGGCGGTGGGCCATGAACAAGGCGGCCGATGAGCCCCTCACTCATTCTAATGGGAGCGGCGGCAGAGCACATGGAGATACAGGTGACAAATCTCTTCGACAGCGACAGGGCAAGAGACCGGCCAGTGCTGTCGCTGCCTCCGGCCGCAATGTTTGAGTGAATGGTGCGAGACACTGAAGGCGATGACAATCACGACCGCTTTAACGACGTGCCAGGCAACTGGGGGCTTTTGGATTGGGACAAATCTGCACCAACATGTCGAGGATGGGTACTGTGAGTCGTACCATGTCTACTTGTATTTGCGACTCGTATCATTTTAACAATGAACCTAGAACAAATAAAAAAAAGGCACCCAAGCTTTTTCTTTTATTGCTTGGCAACATCTAAACTATTGTACATATCTTCGAGGTTTCAAAATTGAAAATACGAGCAGTGGGTCGCGACATAGTACTGATAGTACTGTGAATTGAAACCAAAACTAGTGGTTAATAGACCTGTTGCAAAGCGTACAGCGAAACAACAGCAGAGAATTTTGGGAAGACTCGGTACAGATCACGTGCCTTCTCGTTGCGCTTCCGCGACAGCGAGTGAGTCGCGGCAGCTGCCGCCAGCAGCAGTCGCAGACATCCGCCATCCCGCCCATCCGCCAAACCGTCGTTGGCGGCGTACCATATCTGTGGCAGTGTAAGCGCATGTCGACAGGTGAAGCTATTCACTTATTTAAATACTTTATTCATCGCAACTTACCTTCACGTCTTGCAGTGTCACCGAATCCACTTATTTTGCACCGCACCCGTGGCACAGTTCGACTAGGTTCAACAAAGCGTTTGTGTAGCAATCAATGGAGCCGGTGCAAAGGAGAGGGACGAGAAGGGGCAGCCTCGCAAAAGATAGCCAATGAGATACCTTCTCTCGCATTTCCGTGCACCTGCTTGCGTATGCCACATGATAGCGGGAGGAAGGACGATGGGAGGGGCATACCTAGGACTCTTATTTTTCGTCCCGTGGCACGCGCAGGCCTATGGAATTTTTGCAAAGGGTCTATTGGTATCGAGAAAGCATTCCGGGGCACCTCTCCAATTTGAGTGCTTCTAGCTCTGAAATTGTTTTATCGAGATATTTTTTTCAGTCGAGCATTGATCTGAGATTGTAGGTCTTTTTTCCCAAAATTCCTTCATGGAAATCTAGTGCTTGCGACGCATTGCACTAATCCATTTTCCAGCTGCTATATATTTCCTGGAAAAGTATCAAATGTGACAACCACAAAAGTCTCCTCCCATTCACGAAAAGTATCTAGCACAACAACAATGAACCACATCGTAACACTTGCACTGCTCTTACGGGCAACAAAAAGATGGAGGGACACAAATAAATCCCTTTGCATTCTGCTCCTACAGAGCCTCCGCTGTTGTCAATGGTAACAATGTAAGCACTGTTCATTTGAGGAGCACTTTAAGCTGTTTAAAATTCAATTACTCATTCAGGGAAGTATAAAATATTAAGATTTTCTGCTAAAGATGTTTTTAAATCCAAAAGCTGAGATTTATTTGTTTTCCTGGAGATACAATCTGACCAGACAACCCCTATTGTAAGATAATTTAAGGCAACAACCCAGGGACGGGAAAAGAACAACAGCAACAACACACACGAGTCTCAAACACAGCTGTGGGGGCTTGCAGACCCTATATAAACATGAACCTCTGCGCAATAAATTTCAGCTGTGTTTGAGACTTGCGTGTTGTGCTGTCACTCTTTTCCCAAGTCTCGGGGTTTTCGCCTTAAATTTTTGTTCAATTTTCACCAGCTAGTTTGTGCCCCAACTTTTTGTTCCCTGCTGCAAGTTAGCGACAAGCTTGCGCACATTTGCTCTTAACAAAGTGTCTTCCATAACAACCGTCTGAGTGTACACATGTTGTGGTGTCCCCTTTGAGGAAGGTTTACATAGTGCAGTTACTCTTGTTTGTTTCTAGGATAGGAATTTGACCCCATCAGCCGTCTTACATGGCAAGGTCTGTCGTTAACCAAGTGAACAAAACATGCTATCGGGGCAAAATCGGATGTACTCAAAGAAAGACGTGAAGTTGAAGCAGAGGGACACAAATTATATGATAATGCGACCGTAAACCATCCACAGTGCTAGAAGTGGTGCAGAGCATAACCCATCGGACACGCTCTGTAGTTTGCCAACGCCTAGCTTTGAACATTTCCGCGAAAGGCCCATGTGGCTGTTCGGCCTCTTCCTCTGTGTACTTGCTCTTCCCCAAGCACTCACAGTGCCAATCTGTTCTGCATGCCCAGATGCTCCTGAGCCGTCCGCCTCACCTCTCCAAGAAAGCAGCGTTGGAGCTGCGTGTGCGACTTCGCCGGCAAGGGGTATTACCTGCCCCCGTGCTGAGCTGCCAAGCGGGGCATCCAGAAGAGCTGGAAACCGCATCGCAGCATTGGAGCGGATCATGGCTCCCGAAAAGGAGGCCCGTGTCAAAATCCTCGAGATGGAAGATCGGCGGAAGGAGGCGCAACATTTCAAGGAAATGCGCATACTCAGAACCAAGCTTTTCGAGCAGCGACTGCGCGGACGGGCAGAGTTCCAGCTCCTCAGCTGGAGAGAGATAAAGGTGGAGCAGCTGGCAGCCCTGCCCTGCAAGCAACAAGGCTGTGGCAATCACGATTAAATTTGGGTTCTTTCAGTTTAGTAGCATTCTGAGGATGTACTTATTTATTTTACTTATGTGGGCTACGTTGTAGTGAAATGGTAGAACCAAATGTGTTGCATATTCGGAAGTTGAATGAAACAGCACACAAGAATTGAAGGAAAGGGCAGGTCTTTCGTTAGCTTTGTGCTGGCCACAAGTCTTTCCCAGAATATGTTTGAGTGACTGAATACCCGGAATTTGATTTAAGAATCAATTTATTCGAGAGCTTACTACTGGATTTGTGTCCGAGTATTTGCGCGAGTCAATGACGGGTCAAGAACGGAGTACAAGCTGGAGAGGAGAAATAGGACGGAAGCTTTAAGTGGAGAGGAGATTTCTCCTCTCCACCTTTAGCTTCTGTCTGCTTCCTCCTCTCCAGCTTGTACCTATTCTTGACCTGACATTGACTATAAACATGTGTTTCTGCTTGAATGGCCCAATTGGAAGCACAGTGCTTTGATCTGTGTGCGTTTCAGCGAGCCGTTGATTGTGTCGACAGGGTCTGGAGGTGTTGGCAGTACGTGAGGGCGCAGCCGCCTCCGGCGTCGGGGGACTGGTGGAGAGGGTAGAGCGGGTGGGCATGCCTCTTTTTGCAGCCGGGCCTAGTTGTGCAGTGCAGCACAGGCGGTGATGATGAGGGCTGACCGTTCCGCCTTGTACTGCAGCCGCATGTCCAGGCATGGGAAGCGTTGCTTGAACAATCCAAATGCCCGTTCGACCGAGCCCCTTGTTTTTAGGTGAGCTGCTTAGTACCTGTATGGAGCAGCATTCGTAATGGAAGCAACGTCGCGAGATAAAGGCCGTCAGGTGTAAAAATCGCCACTGCTGCAACCATCAGTATGGTTCAGTAACCTGTACAGTACGGCCCATCCGTGCTAGCTGCATTTTCTATTGCTTGCCAGAGGCTATATACTGTTCTGCATACAGTGTGGTTTTGGCTGGTGTTTTCTACATTATCGTCTTAATTTAAGTTTGTGGCCCTAGTCCAATTATAGTGACAAAGAGCAACAATTGACACCGACTGACTCTAAAGAACAACAAATGTTCTCGAAAAAAAAAGACAAAACTGAAATGTTGTATGTAGCAAACAACATTTTAATTTGGTCTTCTTTTTTTCCTTTGAAAAAAAATTTGTTTACAGGAAGTGAATAATGCCAGCTTTCGTTTGCCATACAAACGCCCAAAAGTCATGAATCTAGCTGTGACAAAGTTGTCCAGAACTAATAGTAACTAATATGAACACTGTGGCTACTGCATCGCTTCTTGTTAGCTGTTCTGGATTTGATGCCATTATTTCTTCAAACAAACTAATACATACCTGCCCTTTGGTCTGTTGGCTACACCTGGGCTTGTCAGGGGCGTCAGAAGAAATGACATGCAGGCATAGCCTGCATCTCCGAGCAGCAGGCCAGGGATGCGCTGATTCTCCTACAGGACCCTTGCATGACTGTTGTCGAATATCCTGCTGTCATGTACGGAGCCCGGCCACCTAGCAACAAGGTCAAGGGCAAAAAACTGCAGCTGGGGTCCTGTGACGGCCTGTGGATAGGAAGGACCAGTACAGGGATGAGCAGGTTGCCATGATATGAACACACAAGTGCTCAAGCTGAAATTTCTACTATGATTAGTATATTTCTGACAAAGTGCATCTGCAGGCTTCGGAAATTGACCAGCACTTGAGTTCTCCCAGTTTTATTTGACGTAAGCTTCAATGTGGCTTAATTCCTAGGTTTTTCAGGCGGTAAAATAGAAAAGAATTTGAGCACGGGATAAAATCTCCCTAATATTTTATTCGAAAAGTATAATTCAAGGGGAAAATACTATAAAACATTAGCGTTTGCTATATAATAACAAAAGCCATCTTGGCACCCAATCAAATGTATGTTTCCAAACACATAATACATAATTCTTGGTTTTGAACCCTCTCTAGCTGGCCCACCACCACTCTGCACTGTCGCAGAGTACAGATCTCTCCACACGTTCTAGTCTATATCAGCGCAATATCGCCGAGCTTTCACGTGTGACGCCGCGTCTTTGCGTGCGGTTGTTTGCAACTTACTTCGCTGTCGCTAACAGCACAAACAGAAGTGAGCTTACCTGCACGTTGAGGGAGAAGAACCCGTTCCTATTCCTGAAGACTTCCCCATTGGGGCCGCCAGGTCCCTTTATTTTGACGTGGGTGCAGTCAATGCACCCAGTCACACTGGGGAACTTCCCAATGTTGTAGAAATCCCGCATGACCTGGTCGCAGTCACCCTCCGGGAAATCCACGAGGCAAGGGTAGAGAGTCTAGGCGAGGACCCGGGAGACACGCTCGATTACACGACACACCGTCGGCTGCGACACATTTACGAGGTCGCCCGTAACGACTTGAAAAGTTCCGGCGCCATAAAATCGCAGCGCTACGAGGAGCTGGAGCATTGGGGACAGTGGCAAGCCGCGTCTGCTCTCGCTTGCTTCCAGCGGCAGGGAGTGGAGGAGGCTCACGACGGTCGATTTCGTGGAACGATATCGCACGAGGAACTCCCAGTCATTGGAATGTTCCAACGGATTAAGTCGATCCCGGCAACTTCGTCTCGGCACATCGACGGCCTGGTCGGGTTCTCGGCCGTCGTGAAGAACTTCGTCCGTTCTCAACAAGAAGTCCACGAAGTCGGCAAACGATGCGTCGGCCGCCATGACACTGAACGCACTCGAGCGACTCGAGTGAATTATACTTTTCGAAGAAAATATTAGGGAGATTTTATCCCGTGCTCAAATTCTTTTCTATTATACCGCCTGAAAAACCTAGGAATTAAGCCACATTGAAGCTTACGTCACATAAAACTGCGAGAACTCAAGTGCTGGTCAATTTCCGAAGCTTGCAGATGCACTTTGTCAAAAATATACTAATCATAGTAGAAATTTCAGCTTGACCACTTCTGTGTTCATATCATGGCAACCTGCTCATCCCTGTACTGGTCCTTCCTATCCACAGGCCATCACAGGACCCCAGCTGCAGTTTTTGCCCTTGACCTTGTTGCTAGGTGGCCGGGCTCCGTACATGACAGCAGGATATTCGACAACCGTCATGCAAGGGTCCTGTACGAGAATCAGCGCATCCCTGGCCTGCTGCTCGGAGGTGCAGGCTATGGCTGCATGGCATTTTTCTGACGCCCCTGACCAGCCCAGGTGTAGCCAACAGACCAAAGGGCAGGTATGTAAAGTCAGCACGGAATGAAACCCGAACGCCGGAACGCGTGGCAATCGATACAGGCTGCTCCACCTGGAGGGCCCCTGAGAACTGATGAAAATGCACCTGGGTGCGAGGGTGCGGGTCCTACCATAGAGTAATATAGTAAACTTAAAGAGCGGACACGCCCATAGGGCCCAGCGGCCCACTTAGCCCACCTGACAGCTACCGCTCCTAGTGGATGTTAGGAGACGTTACTCCATTTCCGCGTCGGTTTCCGGTATAGAAAGTTTCGGTTCCGTATAGACCATTTGCTGTCTTACCCAAGCATCAAGGAGAATGCAGGGATTGGTGTTCCACGCGCCACACGCGCACGCGTTTCCTGTATAAAATATTCGAAGTAAATAACCAAAAGAAAGCATTGACGAACGCGCGTGCAAGATGCCATTTGTTTTAGGTTTTTGCTTTGGAAAAGTTACTACTGCTGAGGCCAGCACGTGCGGCGCGTGGAACACCAATCCCTGCATTCTCCTTGATGCTTGGGTAAGACAGCAATAGGTCTATTGGACGTGCTTAGGTGTTCCCGGTGTAGGTAGTTTCGGTTTCGAATTGGGCGCGCTTAGGCATCCTCGTACCCCCCCCCCTCCACATTCCTGTGCCTTCTAGATGCTCAGTCTCGGGTTAATTATATCCAGCAGCTCGCCTACTCTATCTTTTTATTAACTGTATTTACAATATTACATTTGCTTTCTACTGTAAAACCTTTTTTTAGTTTTACAGCACCCACGGTGTCCATGGCGTCTGCTCTATTTGAAGCAACAAGAGCATTTGGTTCAAATCTCTTTATTTCGACCACATTCATGAACACATATGAACAAGCAAATCAGATATGAAGCACATTATGTTCTGCAGGAAACTAATACTCTCATTATTACAATGAGATATAAAAGAAATATAAGGTATTCTTTCAAATAGAAAAATTTACATAATGATTTCTAACCGAACCGTACCAAACAGTTTCGGAAGTGAACAGAGTGAACAATTACTTTTCCTATCACGACTGCTTACACATGAAAAGCAAGTGTATCAATAAATAGAATGTGTTTATCATTACCAATCAGAAGAGAACACCACGCACACTACATACGACAAGAAACAAATTTCTGCGCAATTCAAAACACCAATTCACATAGCCTAAAACTTGCATCAGGCGAGACATGGCCGAACAATGAGCATGTCTTTCGGAATGTGAGAAGAATGAAAACTGATATGCTGCAAAATGGATCTCAGGATCTAGAAAAAAATGTTGTCTTTACAAGTGCAACATCTACGAGCAGGCACAACGAAAACCGAAAGCCAGGATAACATTGGTTAACACAATATCCTTGATCATGAAAATCAAAACAAACACGAAATCACAGGAAGGCATATGCTGCATGTGCCACGCTTTTTCATATAAGGCACACAACTAAATATCTGACTGGAGCTGTGCAAAATGCCCCAGATATGTGAATAAAGATATCAATAAATATTCGACTCAAAGTTCACGCATGGAAATGTAAAAGGCTGCTTGACGCGTCAAGATCTTGATCTTATACAGGGTGTTTCTCCTTGTGGCTACCGGTGCTGTTGAACAAGGTTTGGAACTTAGATATGGACATCAGTCCTAAAATAAATGGGCTTATCATGAGCACCAGTGGTAGGTGACGTTCTGTGTCCCTCCAAGTCATATTCTTGTTGAGCACGAAAACGAAGCAGCATGTGGAGCAAACGCTCACACTAAACATGGACGTCAAAAGTCTACTTTGAATGGTGAAAGTCCGATCCTCTACTCTTGCCAAATTCGATATAAACAGGGGCTGTATATTGTATTTGGTGTGCATCACCACTGACTGATACACACCAAACATGCCATGTCAGAAGTGACACAGCACTGGCAGAACACTCGATTGGAGGACACAGATTGCCAGGTTTTAATGCAGAGTGACCTCCGGCTGTAGTAACATTATTTCAACTAATTTGGGCTGTCATTGCCACTGAAAAGTAATGCTATGCATAGGGCTAAGATGTTACAAAGGTAATGTACAAAACAATAAAATAACTGGAAATAAAACTATTCTGTGGCAACTAATTAAACAAAAATAAAGCCGATTCTACAATCGAGACTGTGCCAGGGAGCAGCATTAACATCATGCTGGCAGGTGGCAGCGATAAATTAGAGCTAGCATTGGTTACAACAAAAATATAAAATTGGAACCTGTTACAATCTACCAGCAAAGAAGAGTTATTACCTTTTATTGTTGCAAAGAGCCTACTTATTGCCGGTCGAACAGTAGGGACAGCAGTTTTGGTAAGTCTCGTCTGTCCAGGATCCATAAAGTCCTTTGTAGTGAAGTGTTCACTACACATGCGGTAGCCCACATTGAGCTGTGTGGCGGTCTTTCCTATGAGCTCAGGGCGGTTAGCATACCGTACCCATGTCTTTGACCTGAAAAAATCATTCTACTTACTACCTATGTTACATTGATTGAACGGGTGATATAAACTGCAAATGTGTGAGCCCCGCTCTTTTGCATATCGGAAGTTTTGAATGCCACCGCTAAGTGAAACCTTCGCGTTTCGCAAAGTTCACGGTTGTATATCCCCTCCGATAGTTTTTTTCTTCTTTTTTTACAGTGCAATACTATATGGGCAAACAAACAATGGTCATGAATTTGAAACCCACCCGGTCACGCAACATGAAAGAGATCGGTGTCTTTGCATTCATGCTAAAGTTATATCAAATAAATTTTTGGCTTGTTGTCACTTCATCACTTTATGGGTGTCATTTGCAAACTATTTGTGAAAGCTTGCTCTTGCTGAAAATATTAATTTTTTTACCCTTTTGTTTTTGTTAAACGTGGTGTGTAACTCAGACAATACCATCTATCTAGCCCCGAAATATTTGGAAGTTTTCTTGACTTGCCATACGTACTGTAAAGAAGAATATTAAAAAAAAGTATGTTGTCTTTGCAAATATCTTTTATCAGCTATACTGAGTATTTGCTTCCAGAAAATGGTCTAAGTAAGGACTGAATCTAAGTTTATACGTACAGTCGGGGACAAAAGTCCCCAGGACGTGCGAGCTGCGGCTGAAACGCATTGCTCTGCCATCTGCCGGCAAGTCGCCTGGTTTCGAGATCACACAAAAGCGCATGCGCGTCCCACTCTGCCTAAAAACATGTGTGTTTTCCTGCTCTTCTGCGGCACAGCGCCTAACTCGGAATCGGGCGCGTGGTACCGCCTCAAAGATAGCGCTGGCGGCTGACGAGCGTCTGCTACACATTCCGAAGCTCGTGATACCGCCTGGGCATTGCGTCGCTTTTCGCCGTGTCAGCGCACCTTGCTTTATAACCAGTTCAGATTATTGCTCAGTTGAGCTGCCGTGACGTCTTGCTTTAGAGGTGCCACATCAGTAAGCGCTATCGCCGAGGCGGTACACGCGCCCGATTCCAAGTTAGGCGCCGCGCCGCAGACGAGCGGGAAAGCGCACATGTTGGCAGTCACAGTAGGACGCGCATGCGCTTTTTTGTGATCTCGAAACCAGGCGACCCGCCGGCAGATGGCAGAGCAATGCGTTTCAGTCGCAGCTCGCGTGTTATGGAGACTTTCGTCCCCGACTGTACCTTGAATCACGTGGAATCCGGAAAAACTTAACACCTGGCTTTTTATTTGTATTTTCATTGTTGGTGCACCAGAGCACGCAGCAGTAACTTCCGTAGGGCATCACCTGATTCAGCGGGGGAAAAAGCAACGAAGAGCTTAAAGTCCATCATCTATTGGATCCAAGCTCAACGACACGTTCCTGCAGTTTATATCGAAGGCAGAAAACTATCGGCTGACGAAAAAATAAACGAAAAGTGAATCCGACACGTCACATGATGATATAGCTCGATCGGCGTCACAATACAGCAAAAACTTATCGCACGCGTGACGGATCAACACAAGTGTGTGAAAGAAGTGTCGTCTGTCGTGTCGTTTACGCTATCTTTGTGCTAACCAACGCAAAATATAAAGTTGCAAAGAACTTGCCTTCTGTTCAAAGAAGTAGGACCTGACGACCTGACGACAATTACAGCGCGAAAACGAAGAACTGAAGCTGCTCGGCTACATGAAGCAGGAACTCAAGGTGAACGTTTCGAGAACGCGAGTGGTTATGCGTCCCATCGTTGCTTGCGAGGCGACCGAAGAGCGTTGAGGAAGCACGGTGGGGAGAAGGGTACACGGCAGCCATGCAAACCATGCGGAGACACCATCATCAACTATACCAAGCGCCATACATCACGTGATTGTGACGTAGTATTTGAAAACTATTTAATATTTTTAAATATGTTAAATATAACTAGGGTGTGACAATTCTAAAAAGAAATACTTTAAAAGAAAATAATGTAGAACACATTACTCAAAAGAGCCGCCTGGCGGAGGGTAGTAGACGCACGTATCTGGGCCGCGAAACCGCGCTTGTGTCCTCTCTTTAAGTTTACTATATTACTCTATGGTCCTACTGAGATGTTCTTAACCCTCGTGCGGGGCGTGTGGGACTTCCCGTTTCTCCGGTGGCGCGCTGTAAGCGCCGTCACTCGGGGTGCTTTTCTGTCGCCGCACTGTCGCCCCACTGTCGCCCGGTCGACACCGGGCGGCCGCTTAACCTGGCCATTGCTATTTGCGATAGGCCCTGCCCAGACAGGCTGATGAATTTATTTCGCTCCGGAATTGATACGCGAGGCATATCGGGGGTTAACAAAGGGAGGGTCAGCAAGCACTTCCTCGCTTTTTAAAAAGGGACTGATAAGCCGAGAGAACGCATGCGCATTGCTCATAAAAACCGAGGCATCCGCGTGGGTCTGTTGCAGCATTTTGTTTTCTTTATAAAGAGTATGATCCTGCAAATAAGCGAATTTTATTTCGCGTTTATGACGTTTCACTCTTTCTCAGAGACCGCGCGTGGCACTTTGTTCACCGGAGCCCCAGTGACACGTCTTAAAGCACTACGGGTCTTCTATGCACGAAATGTTTCAACTTTCATTTCGCCCTAGCGATACACAAAGCGATAATGAATGACAGCGCTGAAGAGATATCGCTGAGAATCCGATACACAAAGCGAGTGACAGTGCTTTGAAATGTATCGGATGTGACGGCGCTTACAGCGCGCCACCGGCGAAACGCGGAAGTCCCAGACGCGCCGCGCGAGGGTCGACCTCATCTTAGTTTGACCCGCGCCCTCGCACCCCGGCGCATGTTTATTAGTTCTCAGGGGCACTCCAGGTGGAGCAGCCTGTATCAACGGCCACGCGTTCAGGCGTTCGGGTTTCATTTCGTACTGACTGTACTAGTTGGTTTGAAGAAATAATGGCATGAAATTCAGAACAGCTAACACTATTAGTTCTGCAAATCTTTGTAACAGCAAGATTTATGACCTTTGGGCCTTTGTATGGCAAAAAAAAAGCTTGCATTATTCACTTCCTATGTACAAATCTTTTTCAAAAGTATCTAGCATACAAAATTTAGTTTTGTCTTTTTTTTCCTCAAGAACATTTGTTGTTCTTCACAGTCCGTCGGTGTCAATTGTTGCTCTTTGTCACTAGAATTGGACTAGGGCCAAGAACTTTAATTAAGATTGTAATGTAGAAAACACCAGCCAAAACCACACTGTATGCAGAACAGTAGCCTCTGGCAAGCAATAAAAAATGCAGCTAGCACGGATGGCCCGTACTGTACAGGTTACTGAACCATACTGATGGTTGCAGCAGTTTCGATTTTTATACCTGAAGACCATTATCTTGCGACGTTGCTTCCATTACCAATGCTGCACCACACAGGTACCAAGCAGCTCATATAAAAACAAGGAACTCGGTCGAACGGATATTTGGAGTGTTCAAGTGACGCTTCCCATGCCTGGACATGCGCCTGCAGTACAAGGCGGAACGGTCAGCCCTCATCATCACCGCCTGTGCTGCACTGCACAACCTCGCCCGGCTGCGAAAAGAGCCATGCCACCCGCTCTACCCTCTCCACCAGTTCCCCGACGCCGGAGGCGGCTGCGCCCCCATGTACTGCCATCACCTCCAGACCCTGTCGACCCAATCAACGGCTCGCTGAAACGCACTCAGATCATCGCACTGTGCTTCCAATAGGGATATTCAAGCAGAAGCACATGTTTATAGTCAATGACAGGTCAAGAATAGTGTACAAGCTGGAGAGGAGGAAGCAGACAGAAGCTTGAGGTGGAGTGGAGAAACCTCCTCTCCACTTAAAGCTTGCGTCCTATTTCTCCTCTCCAGCTTGTTCTCCGTTCATGACCCGTCACTGACTCCTGCAAATACTCGGACACGAATGCAGTAGTAAGTTGTCGAATAAATTGATTCTTAAATCAAATTCCGGGTATTCGGTCACTCAAACATATTCTGGGAAAGACTTGTGGCCAATACAAAGCTAACGAAAGACCTGCCCTTTCCTTCAATTCTTGTGTGCTGTTTCATTCAACTTCCGAATATGCAACACATTTGGTTCTACCATTTCACTACAACGTAGCCCACATAAGTAAAATAAATAAGTACATCCTCAGAATGCTACTAAACTGAAAGAACCCAAATTTAATCGTGATTGCCGCACCCTTGTTGCCTGCAGCCCAGGGCTGCTAGCTGCTCCACCTCTATCTCTCTCTCAAGCTGGAGCAGCTGGAACTCTGCCCGTCCGCGCCGTCGCTGCTCGACAAGCTTGTTTCTGAGTATGAGCATTTCCATTCAATGTTGCGCCTCCTTCCGCCGATCTTCCCTCTCGAGGATGTCGACACGGGCCTCCTTTTCGGGAGCCATGATCCGCTCCAATGCTGCGATGCGGTTTCCAGCTCTTCTGGATGCCCCGCTTGGCAGCTCGGCAGGGGGCAGGTAATGCCCTTGCCGGCGGAGTCGCACACGCAGCTCCAACGCTGCTTTCTTGGAGAGGTGAGGCGGACGGCTCAGGAGCATCCGGGCATCCAGAGCACATTGGCACTGTGAGTGATAGGGGAAAAGCAAGTACACAGAGGAAGAGGCCCAACAGCCACATGGGTCTTTCGCAGAAATGTTCAAAGCTAGGCGTTGGCAAACTACAGAGCGTGTCCGATGACTTATGATCTGCACCACTTCTAGCACTGTGGATGGTTTACGGTCGCATTATCATATAATTTGTGTCCCTCTTCTTCAACTTCACGTCTTGCTTTGACTACACGCGATTTTGCCCCGATAGCATGTTTTGTTCAGTTGGTTAACGACAGACCTTGCCATGTCAGACGGCTCATGGGATCGAATTCCTATCCTAGAAACAAACAAGAGTAACTGCACTATGTAAACCTTCCTCAAAGGGGACACCATAACATGTGTACACTCAGACGGTTGTTGTGGCAGACACTTTGTTAACAGCAAATGTGCGCAAGCTTGTCGCTAACTTGCAGCAGGCAACAAAATGTTGGGGCAAAAACAAGCTGGTGAAAATTTAACAAACATTTAATGCGAAAACCCCGAGACTGGCGAAAAGAGTGACAGCACAACACGCAAGCCTCAAACACAGCTGAAATTTAATGCGCAGAGGTTCATGTTTATATAGGGTCTCGTAGTCCCCACAGCTGTGTTTGAGGCTCGTGTGTTGTGCTGCTGTTCTTTTCCCGTCCCTGGATTGTTGCCTTAAATTATCTTACAACAGGGGTTGTCTGGTAAGATTGTAGCTCCAGGAAAACAAATAAATCTTAGCTTTTGGATTAAAACACATCTTTAGCAGAAAATCTTAATATTTTATACTTCCTTCAATGAGTAATTCAATTTTAAACAGCTTACACTGCTCCTCAAATGAGCACTGTTTACATTGTTACCATTGGCAACAGCGGAAGCTCTGTAGTACACTGTAAAAACTTTCCGTAATTTTACAAACACTTTGTCGTAATTCTGACGGACTCTGTGTCCGTTTCTTAGTTAACGGACATAAAACCCGTTTTTTGCTATATCAAACCAGCAACTTTTTCTGTAAAATGGTGCGAAAATATTTTACAGTGTGGGTAGAATAAAATTGCATACAGTTATGTGTCAATGCGTACTATAGTAGAGGATAAAAGCGTTAAGAATGTTTTTATTGTTTAATCCTGCTAAAAGCAAATCCTTATGGTAAAGAAGCCAAAGGCTACCAAGAATCCTACAGTACCCTGCAAAAGGAACAAATAAAAGGGGTGGGGGAAAACACCGAATAGAAATTAAGTAGAAGTCCATAATTCACAGTGAAGCACATAGGCACTGCTCTACCTCACTCAGAGTGAAGGTGACGAGTTGCAAGTCTACAGAAGTTTTCGAGCTTGTGATGATTGTTATGTGATGAGTGTTAGGGGGTTCTGCATGAGTGCACATAAAGGGATTGCCAGAACAGTGAAGACCACACCAAGAAGGAATGCTGCTGCTCAACGGTAGGAAACGGTTGAAAGACACCGGCACAATTCTTGCGAACAACTCCCTTCAGTGCTGTCTCGTGACCTTGCAGTTCCACAACGTTGTCTAGCAGGCACAATAAGACGACCCACTAAAGGGCCACACCTGAGGTCACCTCTGGCCCACCAGTGAAGGGCCAAAATTCTAGCCAATGTCAGAGCGGTGAGTGATACGGAGCGAGCTTGGCTGCCGAAGAATAGCGTAAGCTGCCCCCTTTGCTGAAAACTTTCAACTGATCTTACAAGATCAACCTCATAGGAGTCTCATATGGAGCTGCAATACTTTAGGTGTGGCAGGACCAGGGCTGTGGAAAACACCTAAGTGTGCTATGGCCGGTTCCAATGGACACGCAAAATACGAAACCCAGTGTTCTGCATGTTTGGAACAAAACTGCCGTCATGCTGTGCAAAGAAGCGTAGCTGGTTGTTTATAGTAGACCTTGTCGATGTTGTTCTGCAAACCCTCGTGGTTTCTGGAATCACCTGACAAGCGGCACCAGCATCAGGTCGTCCGTAGCAGCAGGGGAGTCGATATCAGGCAGGCATTATCACGATTAATAAACATGTTGAGAACAATTGGACCGAGCACACTGTCCCGTCGAACTGTTGAAGGTTTGGGCCACTGGAAATGGTTCCACGGTATACACTGCACTCTGAGTGACTCAACTGGAAGACTTCTAGTATGCACGCATTTAACTAATTTGTGTTAATGAGCACCAGTGGCTCGCTGGGCAAGTTGTAGGACTCAGCTTTCACAGAAGCCTGGTAGCACGCACAGCATAGCAGCACCTTGCCATGCTTGCGGAAGGTTCCAGCTTCAGGTTACGGCACCACCAAAAGGGTAATGAGAAAGGTACCACGACCAGCACACCTCTACAGTTCTTAGCACAATCTTTTCTGTAAGCAGTGTGCTCCACTGTAGCAATCGACAAGGTGACTGTCATAAACCGAATCCTGCAACCACGCTTTACATACTGCTAGAACTGTCGTGGGATGCGTCTCGTGGAGTGAGTGAAGGTGCAGCAGCTTCTTGGGGACCAAGTGCCCTGTTTGAGAACTACACTGCGAGTTGAAGCAACGCAAACCAGGGTGTGCAGGGATGAGGTTCGTCCGGGCAGGCCAGGATGGTGGAACACGCGGGGCAGCGTCGCTGGTCGCCCCGGCCAGGCCAGCGTACGGTGCCCGTACTCGAGTCAGTTGTTGGAGTGATGGGCTCGAGGTTTGTGGGGACGGCAGCGAAATTCGAGGCGGCGGTAGTACACTGTGTAAGGGACATGGGTTCTGTACAGGTGATGATGGCTGAACCTGTTGTGCCCATTTGCCTTGTGTGAAGGATGTCGGCTTGATAAGACTCCAGATCATTGATGATCTCATCGGGGTGGCTCCCAAGGCAATTCCATTTATAACACCTCAGCAGGAGTTGTTTGGAGCGGCTAGGTAGGAGTGGACGGGAGGGGAAGTGTTTTGCAAGCTGATGCTGCTGATGCGCAGTAGCCGGTTGACAATCGCTTTGTGATGGGTGCGGAGGAAGGCGAGACGGTTATTTGGATGGAGGTGAAGCGACATGTTGGCACATGCATGAGCACGGAGCTGTGCGGCTTGCAAGAACGCCGGCAAAATGTCAAAAGGCTGCGCAGCTGCGCCAGCAGGAAGGATTGGGAGATGCACTATAACTGTGTGAAGTTCGGGGTTGGGGTGGGCCGGAAGACGAGATTCGCGGGGCTTTCTAGGGGTGATCCATTCCCCACCTAGGTCGTCTCCCTCTAGGGGGATTTCCACGTCCTGGCTCAGGATGGATGCAGAGATATTGGTGAGCTGCGAAGCGGCGGCGTCGGCTGAAGCCATATTCGAAACAGAAACGGGCGCGCCGCTCGCAGAACGAGACTCGAGCGAGCCGATCTCTCGGTGGACGTGCTGTGGCGGGCCGACAGTGCGAGGCAATGTTTATACCAGTATCACGTACAGTTTTTAGGGTTTGCGGAGCCCGGAAAAGACGTCCGTTCTCGTCGGAGGATCGCAGCAGTCTCCGGACGCTGAAGGTAAGGGCGTTCACATCGAAGAGCTCACCATTGAAGGGGGCTACTGAGGTTTTAAGAGCCACTGATCGTAGTAATCGCATTCCAAAGACACCGCGTTGTCGTAGATTGTTTTTCACCGGCTACGTCATATAGGGCTGAGGCCAAGGCTTGGGGAATCGGGATTCATCGCCGGAAACGTGGAGGCACCAAGCAACGACGTGAGGCTTGCCGAATCGGTTCGTGGGTGCCGACGACGTCCGAGCAACCCTAGTGGGGGCCTTGCTTCGAAGAAGACTGGATATTCTTTCCGGCGAGCACACAATACAGCATGCTTGTTGCTGATGCGGATCGCAGGCGGTGGATAACAGGACAACAAATGCACAGCAAATAAGTCGAGCACGGTACACGGACCACGGGACAGTGGTGGCAGCCGCCATGTTAAATTGAAACGAAGCCAAGCTTCAGTTTAGTACACAATGCACTACAACATAGTTTATTACAAATAATTATATACATTTTAAAACAACTTTCTGCATTTGAAAGTTGGAATTTCAATTAACTAAAACAAGCATATTCACGTTGCGTCAAATGAGCTTGGTCGAAACCGAAACCAACGGGCAACGAAGGCAACGAGCATCGCCGCATCGCCATCGCCATCGCAAAACACAAAAACAAAGCGAGGTACAAACTTTTGGGCGCTTGCAGACTTTAGGAAAAGAACATCGAAGAACGCTTTGGAAAAAGGAAGTGTCCTAGGTACCGGCGTGCCCATGGAACCAGCTGTGGAGTTAAGTCTAATTGGTGAGTGCTTGCCCATTCGTTTTTGCTTTTTGAGTTCTTTCTGTTCGGAGTGTTTATGACGTGTTCTTGTGTGCGCAGGCGGCGTGAAAGCGACCGTGTGCGGTTCCTTGTCGCACACGTGCGTTCCGCATTGGACGACCGTCGAGCTTTTGCCAAGGAAGTCCCGGAACCGATCTGTCACTGAGAGAGTAGTCAGATTGCGGGAACGCACCCAGAGGCAAAGGTCCCACCGGAGGCAGTGGCGGCCGAGCGAGGCACTTGGTGATTGTATCGGAGCTTTATCTCGTAGATCGGTAAACAAGGCTTGACTTCTGCAAATCGGGTGGCGGCTTGGTACCGCCTAGCTTGGCGGTGTGTTTTGCGGAACCCATGATTGCTAAAGGTACCCGTTAGCGTGCTGGCGCTCGTATTCGCTTCCACAGTGGGAGGCTGGATTCTAGTTCGTTTTTTTTTTTGCTTTCGGAAACTGCTCGAAACATTGCATGACGTGCGCCTTTAGAAGTAGGGTCTGTATCGATGATGTTGTTTGCGGAGAGTATAAAGAGTTCTTTTTCGACTGGGGCACTGACTTTCTATACAAAATCCTGTATATGTTGCGCTTATTTACTAACTTTCTGGCAGTACTTGATTGAGAAGGTTGAAGAAAAAAAACGCGCATTGAGTAATGACAAAAGAAACGGAAAAAAAGGTGTTTTAAACAACTTTCTTGAAAGACCATGAACTGATTTTCAAACTACCTCCTCCTCACTTCATGAGCAAAGCGAGAAAACATGTGTTATTTCACTGGAACCCAAAGTTTTCCCAGCAGTCTGAAAGTCGGCAAGGGCAAAGCCCTCGATAAAATTCACGCTTCACATTTTCGCAAGTGCCGACAACCATAAAGTATAAACTACATGTAAGCAATTTAGTGAGCAACGAGACAAATGACGGCAACCCTTTTCGCTATCGCTCGATCAGCCGCACAACGAGGCGTACCACATGAAAGCGACGGGAGCAAGCGACGAAGGTGATGAGCAACGGTTTCTAGAAATCGAAAAACCGAGCAACGCGACGAGTAACAGTGAGAAATCTCCGTCGCTCGCTAAATCGTGTACATGCGGTTCAGCCTTAATTGTGTGAACTCGAGAGACAGTGCCACTCACTTACAAGTGTCTTTCATTTCAGGGCTACACTGCCATTTGCTTCCAAATGCTGCACGGGACTCGTGCTCTGGCACTTTGACACCACTTACGGAACTAACAGACATATCCAGGGGTTTAAGGCGGGGTTAGCCATCCTACAAAATGGTGCTGCTCAGTTAATTTATATCAAGTTAAAAATGAACAGCACTCTTCATTGATGGCTGATTGACGCGACGGATTGATCATGTCAGCAGTTCGTCCGTCTCCCAAGTGCATCCGCACGAAGGAGCAGATTCGCAAATGACAGCCAGGACGAACCAAACACGTTCGCGACCCCATAGTGCCGCGACACTCTAACATTGCACGATCACACTGCGGCACCGTTGTCCAAGATTGAAATCGACATTTGCTACTTTCGAACAAGAACTGTGCGCCGCTGTTACGTGCAGAGTGAGACGTAACACCATGATAGGCTTAGTGCGAAGTGCTACTATAATCCGCGACAACTTTTCTTGGCATTTCCGGGGAGAGAAGGAGAGCTCGTGCAAAGCTTAATTCAGCGCTCAAAATGGGAGGGGGAACACGTGCCTGTACCTTCCACTGCATTGCCAAGGAAAGTTGTCGTGGAGTATAGCTTTACCAAACCAAGGCATGACAGAGACTCAAGCATGGTTCTGCTCGAGGAAGCTTTGGCGTAGAGGCGACGAAGTCCTGCACTCTTAGAAAAAAGCTAGTAGTATTTACTAGGTAAGAGCTAGTAACCGCCTGTCACATATGTTACTAGGTACCTAGTAGCCTGAGGTAGTAACGGTCAAGCTAGTAACGGTTACTAGGTCACGAAGCTAGTAACTGCTACTAGCCTCAAAGTAGAATCCACGTATTTTACTACCTCTAGCTAGTAACTAGCGCTACCTCCCGACGGAAGACCGGAAACTCAACTAGTCACGTGATTTCCGGTGAAAAAAAGAGGTGTGCGGTTATGCCACTTACCACCAGGTGGCGGGCGCAACAAAAAATTGAAATTGGAAATGAGTAATCCAGGTGGCGCTAGTCACCGCCCAATTAAACGTACAAAAAAAAGAAACGGATTATTTAGTTTATTTCAATTCTTCCGCATTTCCATTTACATATAAACATGCACACCCACATTTTTAGCACACAATCGACACAATGCATTAACACAAACAAAGCACACACACACATAATCGCTAACTTACGGGCGGAGGCAGTGGGGTTCGAACCCAGGAGGTTCCCAGCGCAAGGTTTCAAAGTGAGACGCGTTAGCCCACTCGGCCACTTCCTCCCCGCTCGCTTCTCTGACTGCCATTAAGCGTTTTATACTGACCATTTGAGTGCGCAAACTTGTCGTCGTGTGTCAGCACGTCAGTTATTCGCAGTCGACAGGTAAGTTGCGCGACGAGGCAAACCGCATGAAAGCGACGGAAACAAGCGGCCAAGGCGATGAGCGACGTTTCCTAGAAATTAAAAAAACCGAGCGACGCGACGGGTGACCGTGAGAAATCGCCGTCGCTCGTCGCTGTCACCGTCGATCGCATCGTCGCTCGCTAAATCGATACATGCGGTCGCCGTCGGCGAGAGAGAGCTTTCTTGCCGTCTCCGGCGGCGAACGAAGGCTGTAATTGACGGAGAGTACGACGGCAGCTGCACTCCTTTCGCGTGCTGCACTACAAAAATGCATGCAAAATTAATACCGCGTGCAGCTCGCGTCTTAATTTTTGTAGTACACTGACGAATGCTCGCGTTTTTTTGGCAAATTCAGAAAGACTCGTAGCATGCCAAAAGAGTTTTTTATTTTTTCATTAGTCCCAAAGCTACATACACTATTAACGACGCACATCAACGGTTGTGACAGTGCACTGTCACGACCGAAGACAGCTCAATCAGAATCATTCAACCACCGAGCACACACAAACCGTGAAGAAGTTCTCAGTGTCAAGTAGGAGGTGGAGAAAAGCTTCTTGGAAGACGAAATCCAACCCAGTGACAGCGGCACCGGCTCGTTAGAACTATCCTCGGAGCAGTCCAGGTCCACGCACACACTCGCCCCGTCGAGCGCACGAACGTTAACTATGCACTCCAACGCGGGAACACGAGAGCTGCACATGACACAAGGCAAAAACGGCAGTTTCCCATAAAAGAAATTAGCGTCTGGCGAACTCCGACTGGCCCCGACCGCCCGACCGCCCAACTTGCTTGTCGTACAATGTTGCCAAGCGTCTCTTGTGAGAGAAAAACATACGATTTAAAAAAAATACAAATATAAAAAATATTGAAAAAAAAACATATTGAACTTTTTCTGTTTTCGGAAACGTTTTAGTATGTGCTACGTGGCTATTTTCATCCCAGTTAAAACCAAAATGAAAATATAAACGCTCACAAACGAATGCAAACGAGAAGGAAAGAAGTAAGACGCATGGCCATTGCATCAACAATGGCCGCTGCGCTCGCTGCAGCGCTGGGGCGCTGGCTTCCACGTCGTGCTGGTACGGAGGCTGCGATCGTTATAAAGTCAGCTCCAACCCTTAAACATGCCCCCTCATACAATATTTGACGCTACGATTGCGTGTGGATACCTCCCCTGCGTTCCGAAACAGCAAGTACGTCGCTAAAGCTGGCAATCGGGTATGAAGCAAGCGCCGCCATCTTCTCCGCGCCTTTGGGGTAGTAAATAGCTAGTAAAAAGGTAGCAATGGCGGCATTTGCTAGCTTTTTACTACCTATCGCGCGTTTGAGGTAGCAAATAGTTAGTGAAAGGTAGTAACGGTCAGAAATAGGTAGTAACTGCTGCAGTTACTAGCTTCTTACTAGCTTTTTTAAGAGTGTGGGCTTGCAAAGGGGCATTTGGAGATGTCTTCACTCACTATGCGCACGCATCTTCCATACACCACAGCCACAAGAAAGGTCTTGCTAGGTGAAAGGTTGATTGGAGATTCAAAGTGATTGCGGCGTGGTAAACTCGTTTTGACAGAAGCTTCTTGACGCAGATGAGTACCAGAATCTGCATCATGTCAGCTGGGCAAAGTTCCTCGTACCAACCTTTTTGGTATGAGAAATGATATGTAAGAATGTTTTGTTGCAATAGTTTGGGTCATTTTTCTTTAAAAGTCTTAGTTGCAACTTTCAGTAAAACAAACATTAGAGACCAGCTGCCCTCACAATCATACCCCCGCCCCTTCTTGCTGTCAGCGAGCAACTTAATAGCCTTCGGCTTTTCTAATAGCAATTAGCGGTTCTTGTACATGTGCAAAAGTGAAAAGTATGCTACTGCCATATCTGTCAGTTTTGTAACTCTTTATTTCCTCAGACTGCAAATTTGTTTTCAGCTTGGTTCACATGCACAGTACATTCATGGCATCTTGTATCCGAAAATGTATTTTGTGGGTTGGGGGGGGGGGGGAGGAGAGGAGAGGGGAGGGGAGGGGGTTTCTTCGCTGGTTGAGTTGGTAGGCAGGAGATTGCGAGAAAGAAGGTTAGATAAAATACAACCGTCATTGTTACTATGAAAACCTTTTAATACAGGACTGACGAAAAAATGAGAACATGAAAAGATATGACGTCCCGTCTTCCTCTTGTTACTTTCTGTAACCTAGTCTTGTAATTTAGAATCATAAAATATTAAATAAGATACAATGTCGTGGAAGGTGCTAGTGCACCTTAACCCCTTAACCGTTTCGGACAAGCCTATAGGTGGACAAGCCTAGCTCGTCCACCTATAGAGCCGTCCCTAAACCGTTTAGGATGAGTGTAGCTCATCAGCGCACCATACCTTTCCCCTTGTTTCTTTTTGGGCATCCCAGGTTTGTTCCGAGCCGTATATGCAATAAAAATAAAAAATAAAGAAAACCAATATAAAAAGCTTAAGGAAAGAAGAAAGTTCAGTGGTTAAGGTGAACGATGGGCAACATTATTATGCATTTTCCTTGTTCCTTTGAGAATATCTAATTTGATACGAGACACACTTTCATGACGTGCAGGCAACGTCAACAGAAATGTTAAGTGTGTGCAGACTTTGCAGTCCACTTATGACCGATTCACACGACGAGTTTATCCGCAGATGAATTGATCGCTTACAAGATGTCCACGGAACGTCGGTCCCCCAAGTGCGTCTACACGGAGGAGACGAGCGGATGACAGCAAGGACTGACTGAACCTTTTCGCGGCCCTGCAGTTCTGCGAAAGGCCAACATCGCACTGTGGCACCGTTTTCAAAGGTCAGAAGTGATGTTTGCGACTACGATCACGGTGCTATCATGAAAAAGAATCGTTGTGTGCCGCTGTTACATACCGAGCGAGACAAAGCATCGTGATAGGTTTAGCGTGAAGCACCACTAGCTCTACTAACCACATGACACAAGTACAGTCCTGCTCCAGAAGGCTTCAGCATTAAAGCGATTAAGTCTTGGGGTCGTGGAGAGGCATTTGGAAATGCCTTTACGCATTGCTTGCTTGTGCACCACTCTTCAGCACGCTACAGCCGTAAGAAAGGTCTTGCTGGGTGGAAAACTGGGTGGATGTGCAGGAAAGATTGCAGCATGCTAGGCAAGTTTTGACAGAAGCTTCTTGACACCGACCTGGAGGAGTACCAGAACCTGCGGCGCGTCAGCTGGGCAAAGTTCTTGCAGCTTCTTTCACGAGTTGAAAATAAGAATGGCTCGACAAAATGAAACAGTGAATGACAATACACAGTGGTGCACTATCTTTGTTTGGCTTATTCGAAAACAAAAATATTGCTGTGCTGTTGGTACTCTACTGTAAACGATTTTACTGTTACTCACCCGCCAAAAATCTGCGCGTGAAAAGGCACTCTGCCCTTACAGTCTGGGCGTCCGCTGACGAGGTGCGAATCGTAGGAATAGCCGACATGATGGTAATGTGACAAACGGTCCACGGATGAAAATTGCAATTCGATCCATCATGTGAATCTACCATTATTTGTCAATTATCCTAAGATGATCATTTGATCCTAATTAAGAAAGAACAATTGTTCTTTAAAACAATGTAATGAAAGGAAGTTTTTATTAACAGTGCCTGCTCCTTTGACAATGGAATGGTGCGAGTCTTAGTAAAACAGAAACTTTCCGTAGATCAGACATTGCGGATTGCAGACGTATGCTTATTAGCCTTATTCCATGCTCAAAGTGAAGACATGAGCTTGTATTGGCAATGCCAGCCTCCTGTGTATGATCTGTGAAAAGTCCTTAAAGGACATGCAAAGGAAAACAACTTTTTTTTTAAACAGGCTAGATGGAAAAAGAATATTACAAAGCGAATGTACAAATAAGAAAAAAAATTTAGAGCTATATTTACAGCGCAAAACGAATTTGTAGTTGGCGCCCTTTTAGAAACCATAGGAAGCTTCCAAAAGTGCGCAAGCACCACGTGATAAATAAGGGCCACTTTTCCGCGACGCCCGCGGGTGCCAACTACAAATGCGTATAGTGCCGTAAATATAGCTGTAAAATTTTTCTTTCTTCGTTGTAAAATTGCTTTATGACATCCTTTTTCCATCTGAGCTGTTTAAAAAAAAGTTTTGTTCCTTTGCATCTGTCCTTTGAAGACTGTGGTCAAGGGAGAGTAGTTTCTGCTGTCAAGAACAGGATCGAGTAAAAGAAAAAGTGTCTCGACGAACAGTGAATGCTCCGTGTTACCCATTCGGCCAAATTTCTGCAACATGAACCAGGCTCTAACAGAAAGACGTAGGATAAGCACTTCAAAATCTTTAGAATTTGCCAAGGGAAGAAATAAATTAAATGCACAGAAAAGTAGGGGAAGGAGAATGGCAAGAAAATTTTGGCGCTTGTGTTCTTACATTTGAATTGTTTGTGCAGGAAGCATTACTGAAACAGCACTTCAGTCCCAGGGCTACAATTCATTGCTAGTCAAAGCCTGTTTTCAGAGATGCACATCAGGTGAGCGTTCTTTTTAAAAAAAACATTAAGTTCTTTTTAACATTACCCTCCAATCCCAAAATGTTGTCCATCCATCCGTGCATTTGCCGCTAAATTTAGCGGGGACATTGCTGTTGCGTGACCTCTACACAAGTTCAGTTTTCCCTCTAAATTTAGCAGAAAAATTTATGTCACGAGGCCTACAGACAATTTCAAGCTCTCCGATAAATTTAGCGGCAAAATAGACGTCACGTGACCTATGCAGCCATTCAGTTTCCCCTCTAAATTTAGCAAAAATATTGATGTCATTTGACCTATGCACTAATTCAGTTCCCCTGCTAGATTTGGTGGGACAATCGATTTCACGTGTCCTGACGTCGTGTGACCTACAGACAAATTCAGGTTCCCCCGCTAAATTTAGCGGGGAAATCGATGTCACGTGACCTACACACCAATTCAATTTCCCCACTAAATTTGGCAGAAAAATTTATGTCACGTAATCTGACGTCATGTGACCTACAGACAAAGTAAGGTTCCTGCTAAATTTAGCAGAAAAATGGATGTCACGTGACCTATGCACCAATTCAACTTCCCGACTAAATTTGGCAGAAAAAATTATGTCACTTGATCTGACGTCACGTGGCCTATACACAGATTCAGTTTAAAAAAAGAACAAAAAAAACTCTTAAATACTGCATTTCATGTGTTATAGCACTTTGAAAGTAAAAGTCACTTCCAATTTTAAATAATGTTGTTACTTTAAAGAAACAACTTTTCTCTAATTGTTTTGATTGAGCACTAGTGTCGTAAACTGCTCCTAGTAGCCTTGAACAGTAGAGATTGCACATCAGAAGGATTGCTAATAATTGCTAATGATTGCTGACAATATCTTTTGTCTCTTCCAACTGCACAAAATATGCACAGGAAGGTGAACAATACTTTCTTTTTACAGAGCCAGCTCTTCAGTTCTGGGAGCAATGGCCAATGAGTCATTGCTAGCCAATGCCTGATTCCACAGATGCATATCAGGTGAGCACCTCTTAACGAAAGAACTTTGCTCTCATTGTTCTAATTTAACACTAGTCCGGGAAATCTTGTTTTACTACGGTTCTGGAGGTGAAAAGGGGTATAGTATTTCAGGTTAATGAGGTGCTTCATAGGCACCATGTTTAAAGAAAAACTAAGAAAGTCCTTGAATTCAAAAAAGCAAAAACTTTTGATTGTAGGCACCTTAAAAATGGTATCTTAAGTTTTCTTTTAATCTTGTTAGTAGGAGTGTCGTAATCGTTAATTAAAATTTCGGCGTAGCCCTGCATGTTACAGCACACCGAATCAGGGGTTTCCCCAGGAATTGAAATTAGGGGGGGGGTGTAGGGAAATTATGACAGATTTATTCAACCCTCAAAAATGTTTTCTTTTTTTTTTTATTGGGGACTCTTTAGACAGCACATGACACCTCAAAACAGAATTATGTTTGTTCAACCAGCAAAAAAGTTGTCTATTATGGACTATCAAGGCATGAGTAATGAAAAAGGGCGTTGCGCAGCAGTTTCTGTAGCAACTTGCGTGAACGTTGTGACGTAAAGCCATTCCTCCACATCACAGCACCCGCGCAAGTGGCTGTGGAAACTGCCGTGCGGCCCACCTTTTTGTCGCTCATGTGTCCTCTGCTTCAGAGACGTACATAAAGGGAGTTTAACCATTCATTGGGATGTATACGAGGCAAATGAGGAAGCACCATTGGCTGAAGGTGGGCTGGGCGTGTTTTAGAGCATTTTCACAAATGCAAATGTGGCCAACCATAAGCTGCGCATAATGCCCTGGCGGCGGTTGCAAGAAACAAAATGAATAAGTGCATTGGAGTAACTCTCGGTGACTGGAAATATGGTGCACATGATGTTTCAATCACGGTCATGAAACATCACGGTGGAAGATACAAGATATAGAAAGCATGCGCGACCAACAGAACGATTAACATAGCCCATGCGCCGGGAATCTGTCGTCGAAGCGGTCATACTCCATGTGAGCAAAACAGAAATCAAGTGGAGCATTCGTTTCTTACATCTCCTTGCATAACCATAATCGAAACATTGCGTGCACCATAACCATGAAGAGTTACTACATTTAACCCTTATGCAATTATTAAAACTGTTTCTCACTACCATGACTCGGAGATACTTTTCGGCTTCTGGTTGGGCAAGAGAGCTTGTCAAGCCATATATCTGCGTCTGGTGCACTCCCTGGCTCTGCCCGCTCCTTTCTCTCTATAGACTGTTTATTGTGGGTAGCACCATTTTGAGAGCGAAAGAGAAAAGGGGAAAGGGCCACTAGCGCTTTCCCCCTTGCTGGAGCATTAGAAAGAGTGAAAGTCCCGGATGTCAGGCTTCGCCAGTGTTGGGTGTCTGCATTGCCCGAACTTCGTTCACGCTTTCTTCTCTGTTATAAACTCCCAAACTAATTACAGCCACGGGCTTTGATGACGACAGTCCCCCGGTCATCAGAGCACCATTGCACCAGCTCCAATCAACTATAGCTCCTACATCCTGCACCAATGCTGCACTTTTTATTAAAATTGCACCCGAGAAGAGGCCCCAGACAGGGTGCACGTGTTTCTCCGCGAGGCAGTGCGCATGCGATCTCGAAACATGATGGTAAAAACCATTTTTATCTGATCGCGCAGTCAATCCAACCATTTCTATTGCATGCGTGTGGACCTGTGGTCTTGGTGTTTCATTAGGCAGCTGACTGCATTGTAGTGACAAAGCTCAGGCAGCTCAGGAAATCAATTTTATGGAAAAATTTGCACACAAAGATAGCGCTGCCTCAACCTAGCATGTGAAGGGGGAAAATAATCAAATTTAAAATAGAGCTGAACTTTCCAACTGATTTGACCCTTCTTACTCATTACATATAATTCTAAAGTGCCCATCGGCACCAGAAAAAACCCAGCAATTTTGAATATTTTGATTTGCACCCTCTACTCACTGTAATGTTTTCGCTTACAAGCTTAGATTTTGGTCCCACCAGTTCTAACTTGAGGGTCCTCAGATTAAGATGGCTGCACGCAGCTCATGAGCTGCAGTTTGGCCCTCCTGGTATTGTCTCTACTCATTATTCGACATTCTTATAGTCTCTCCCTTCGATCATGTATGCATATGTGACACATATGACTAAATTGACTAATTTTTTAGGTTACCAACTTGGATGAAATGTTTCTTTAATGGCGCTGATGTTTATTCCAGAGGTTTTTGGAGCATGCACCCTGACAGTGGCACCAGAGCCAAGCAGCCCAAATCAGATGTGTACAAGAAAGTACTTATCCTGGTCAAGAAAATAGCAGAGCTGAGTGGAATGTGTGATGCCGTAAATATGATTCGCTATATTGTTTACTTTATGAATGGGAAGTGGTCATGAGGCTCATTTCAAAGAGAAGAGAAGCAGAAGGTGAAATAATTCGATGAATGTAAGAATTTACTGTCGCAGGAAAGTAAGAGTAATTTTAGGGATACATAGTTGCAGGTATACATTTATCATTAACGAGGAGCATGTGAGGGTTGTGTAACAGAGCACTGTCTTGACAAACTACGAGAATTACTCATTTGATATAGAGTGTTTGTCTGCCATTTAAAAAAATAGTGTTTTCACACTCATTTTTTACAAAAAATATCTACAATTATGCATTTGATTAGTACGTCTTGTGAATCGGCACCTTTATCAAATTATCTCTGCTGGATAGCAAGACAATGTTCTCACACAGCTTATTTTTTGGAGCGAAATCTCCAGTTGTAGACAGGTACCTGGAAATGTTAGTTTGTGAAGTAGTGAAGGCAAATTGGCTACTGTTACCTGTCTGGGAGGGGATGTGATAAGGAAGTTTACAATAATGGTTCTTCATTGATTCTGCGCAAGTGAGCGTATATCAGTGAAGCATTCGGATAAGGTCGCATGAATTCTTCAATGCCGTGAAAAGGGGATGCAAGGTTTCAACAATGTGTTTTGTCAGTCGAGTTTCCTGGCAAAAGCATGTGACTAATACCCTAGTTACACGGGCCGTTTTAACTGTGGTTAAGGAAATGGCAGTTAGTGGCGGCTAACTGTGGTTTGATGAAACTGAACGGGGATGATGTTACACGGCCGTTTGGCTTGCAGTTGACGGGTTGAAGCGAAAACGAAACCAGCTGCAATGTCCGGTGTCCTGATGAAGGACATATTTTTATATCCCTTTTAACTGTTTTTAAAGGCACCCTGAAAAGAAAAAATGTTTTTCTTAACAGCCTGTTTGAAAGATGGAACTCAAAAAATTATTTTACGGGGAAAAACTTATTTTAGAGAAATATTGACGGCGCGCCGATACGCGATTTAGTGGGTAGTCACCTCATTTCCACTTGTTTTCTCTCTCGGCATTTCGGGCGCCTGGAGAATAGGTGGATCTGCTTCGCCTTCACGTTGAGGTGGAAAGACCTCGTTAAGCGAATAACCATTCCGTGATGTCATGGACTTTGCACGCAGAATTTCAAATAAATCTCGCCGTCAATATTGCTCTCAAATTTTTTTTTCGCTTACAATGTATTTTTTGACAAACCTGTCTTATTCAGACTGTTTAAAAAAATGTTTTTTTCCTTTCAGGGGTTCTTTGAAACGAGTAATTAAACCCATAATTTTATTTGTGGTGCCTAACAAACCATTATCAAGACCCCTGAAATAAATACTAACATGGGCGACATGAGGGAAGCCGCATGGCCAATGACGAGAATTAATGGCAGCGCCCGACGAGTGCGGGCTTTGCCTCGTCCCACGACATGGCGTAATTGCTTTGCTCAATATCTATTTTCAAGACATATTTCTTTGCGCAATATTTGTGTCCATGGTTCTTTCTAGGTGTGTCCTGGCATTCCGAAATAGTTAGGCTTCAATAGACCGCAGCGCTGCGGTCGTCGCCATCTTTAGCTCAGTTAGTAAGCCCAAGCTGAGATTGTGGCGCTCAGTTTGCGCTAACCATGGTTTCGTGCTAACTGCAGTTTGGTCAGCCGTGTAACTGCGCGAAACTCCAGGTTAGAGTAACTGCACTTAGCTTAACGGTAGTTATGGATGCTTAAATAACAGGGGTATAACACTCTGTACCGACTGACATGTCACACTGACTGCTGCATTAGCGAGTAAATGGTGGTCACTTAATTATTATCCATCGCATCTAGTCACAACTGTTGCAAAATCATTTGATGGCCTAGTTGGTTAAACATAGTACTCAAAATTAGCTTAAAACACGCCTTTCCTCTGCCTCAATTTTTTTTTAATTTTCCACCAGCTTATAACTTTAGACTTTGCCTTATTATTTTTATTATCTTTTTGTGATAAATTTTTCTGTAATTTGACTTTTCTTACCTCTACTCTATTTTTCTTTCTCTCTTCTTTCTGTGATTGTAGTCTCAATTTTATCGTTGTCTTCCTCTATCCTCTCATGAAACGTCAGTTGTAAGTAGCGCTTTGTCCTGTCTCCTCCTCTTCCCGTGTTCATTTTTTGCCCTCATTTTGTGCACCATTGTTCGGGGGGGGGGGGGGCGGCGTCCAGCTTGTCATTATGCTGGGAATAGCGAATCAATGGTGATCACATTGTTTGTGGGATCACATAACCGTCATCAGTGTGTGGTCACTCGACCATGCTGCAAATAGCAAACCAGTCATAGTCAGATGGTCACATGACTATTATCTACTGTCCATGACCAAAAACAGCATACGTCTGAGTGAGCCCAACAAATTCTGAGCTTTCATAGTCTTTATAAGCATAATCAAGCCCTCCTAAATATTTATTTTGAATATCATCTTAAACTGAAGTGCTTAGAACACTGCTGTCACCATTTGTTGATCTGCAGTGACACCTGGCACAGTGCACAGAGATTGCATTGCAAGCTAAGCCTGACGTTTCCAGCTCGCGCCGAGTATTCATATATCTAACGGTGGCAAGAGCATTGTATTCTGTGATAGTGGGGAAGTCTAGCTCTACATTAGAACAGCATCACTGCCGAAATGGGTGACTCATAACAGTCAACCAACTTAACTAGTTGAACAAGTGGGGCGAATTTCTATGTGAGCTGTGTAACTAATGTAAACCCCTGACCTTGAAAACAAACTCACTCCGCTCCTAAGTCGAAAAATGTCTAGTAAGTGAATATTAGGCTTTCCCATCAGATAGCTGTATTTTAGTGCAGCGCTCTTGCCAAACATTGTCGATATCCTCTCATTCATTTGCCCAGGTATACCGGGGCTGTTCAGAGATACTGAAATTGTATTCGTCGACACCAGAATACATGTACTACATGGTTAATATATAGCTACTGAGATATAAATGAAGGTTTACTTGATTAGCAGAAGCTAAGTTATAGTATTCAGTTGTCACATAAAACTTCTTTCAAACATTGTAAGCACTATCGGCATCATTAGTTTCGTTGCACAGCAATAAAGCGTGACTGACATTATATAACATATCTATCAAATTGCTCCTTTTTTGGCACATTCATATATGTTATATTTAAAAATGGTTTCTTTATTTTCCAGATCTAAGGTGGATGGGCCTGGGGTCTCACCATCCAATTAAATAAATTTGCTGTTTCTATTACTATATTCAACACATTATTTATGCAGTGTTCTGGCTTAACTGCATTTGCATTTTATAGGCACAAAATGGCTAACCTTAGGAGACTTTATGACTCGCTGTTTCATTCATTGTCTGTTGACCAGTAGCAGGAAGTAAATCGAAGCAGCGAATGATGTGCGGTGAAACGCTGAGCATGTCGTACAATGCGGTGGGAAGATGATAGAATCCGACAATGCTTAGTTTTGTCGAATTCCGCAGTCTTTCTGACGTGTTGTACAAAGTGCTGAGCCCTTCATTGTGCCAGCATTTTGCACCTTCAATTTACTTCTTACAATGGTCGACCAGCAGTGAATTAAACGGTCAACATGTTTACAGTGACAATTAAATTAGCATTCAGTTGACCGGCAAATAAACTGCCATCACGCCGTGATCTTAGCGGCAGTCAGTAAATCTCGTTTACGGTCTGTTCAGTATCGGCCCGTAAATTTAACGGTATATTTTTTTACTGTGACCGTTTAATTTACTGGGAGATGATGGTCAGGCAGTAAATTTGAATTTACGGTCTGCCGTATAAATTACGAGAAGTTGCTGGCAGTCAGAATGCCGGTCAACTTACCGTAATTTTGACGGTCCATTTTTTTACAGTGTGTTATGCAAATGAAGCAAGATGAAAAGACATCTCAAAGTGACAAGTTAAAATATACTCTTTCTGGACTGTACAGGACAATACAAAATTTAGAAAGAAAAACTCAATACTGAAACGAAAACGAAGTTTTAACATTCTGCGCGTGCAGGTAACCTGAACACAGGAAGAAAAGTCGGCGAAGGAAGTAAGAAGACCGATCAGCGTAAGCTAAGGGCTGTAGCTGACAGTGTTGCGAGTTCTCTGGACGATGTTTTGTGCAGCTTCGGGCTAAATCTGAAGGAAGTCTTTGTACAAGACTTGAAAGGTCTTTTGCACAGCATTTTCGTACAGTGATAGTGAAGAAACGCTTATCCAGTCGCACGCGATAGAGTCGTTCAAAGGCATAGGCGTAACTTCCTACTCTGAGCTAAGTGAAAAGGACAAGAAAATTGTGAGCTCTGTAGCTTTCCTCCTGGATGATCACGCGTGCAGCGACGCGTTTTGGCAGGAGCTGTCGCGATGCATAAAGGCTTGCCGACTCTAAAATTAATCAGCAGCTTTCGTGACACAATAGATTCTAGACTGGAAATCACAGAAACATCCGGGAAAGCTGAAGGAGCACGAGTCTCATTCATCAAGGAAGTGGAGCTTGCAATCACGGAAATGGCGCAAGAACAACATGTTACACTGCACGAGCTCGCTGCGGAACCTCTGACTATCAAACTAGAAGGGGATGGTGTGTAGAATTACTCGCAAGATTTCGTGGACGACTCTTTCTTTCGTCGTAAATGACCCAAAGAAACGTTTACAGTCGCATAAACTTCACCGCCTATTGGCTCTTGTTTCTGATGCAAGAGAATTATTTCACGATAAGGGAATCTTTTCGTCACCTTACAGTGGAAATAAGCTCTGTAATCAAAGAAAAAGCTGTTGTTGTTGGTGGAGTAAATTTTCCCGTAAAGGTCTGCCTCGGCGCGGATTTGAAGTTTTTGCTTGTAGTACTAGGCTTGCAATTTGCTTCGTCCAAATTTCCGTGCCCTCTTTGCTTTGCTGACGCGAAAGAGAGGAGTAACCCCGACATGCCACTACAACACTCCGCCCTCGGCCAGAACTCTAGAAAATTAGAAGTGTGACTACAACGCTCTAGCCCATGGGGTTCAATTTCCGCCCATTTTCTCCTGTTGAACCGGCCCTGATCATACCGGACACGCTGCACATGATGCATACTGAACACTTGACACCGCCTTCTTGAAAACGTTATAATTGAAGTAGAAGATTTTGACGACTGTGAACGCCAGGTCCGCGACCCTCGCGCTAAAAGCGACTCCGTGTCAAAGTTTGTCAGATGCAGTCAGCGATTGTCGAGTGAAGTTTGCCATGTGGCAGGACGAAAAGAAAGGTCGCATGTTTACTTCACTTTCAGTGAGGTGGCTGTCAGAAACTGTTGTCAGATCTCCCGTCAAAACTAAAAGGCCGTCTTCATCAAGACACGGAGTCGTCCGTTTTGTTTCTTTGGAAAACATTTCGAGAAGTGCTGAAGCATTTTGAGACAGATGTATCGGGAAGCAACGTTGAGGAAAAGACTCAAGCATTCTTTCGTACTTTTATTGAGCTCGGCAGCACAAAACGGAAAGGTTACGGCAAGGACCGCGTGACTCCTTATATTCATATATTCACATCATGCTCCTGTAAAGCGCGTAGAATTCGGATGTCTCAGGTTGGGTTTCAAGCCACCTGTATAGGCAGCCAAAATCATATTAAAATGTAAATTATTATGCAGGGGATTTCAGAACAAATAAGTGATAGTCAATTATTGAGACAAAGTTACAAACTGAGATTTCTACAAATCGTGTTTATTTAGAAGCAACAGGTTGACATGACAAGCACGTGAGTTTTTATGTGCATCGTGCATCACCATGAGATGTCTGCAGCTGGCACAGGCACGTAATAAAATGCAAGGACCGACCTGTAGAGGAGCAAAGAAGCAATGGCTAATGCATGCATCGGAAGCCATTATTGCTTGACTTAGCCAATGAGACCCTTCAGGTCGTCGGCGTCACACTCCCCCGCAAAGACTCTTCGTCGTCCTCCTCCAAGTCGGCCGCAAGGTCTCTTGCTGAGTTCGTTGAAACCTCCTCGTTCTTCCGTTTTAAAATGCGTGCCTTCCACCCAGTGCCAAAGGCAGTTAACGCCGAAAAAACCGTACCGCCGCTGGTAACTAAAAGAACCGCATTGGCGAGGCCAGCCGTAGCGACGCTAATGGCGCCAAGAAATCCAAAAGCGGCAACGGTACCGAAGACGTGGGCCGCTGTTTCGTAATTCTTCTGCTCCTTTTCTCCTTCTTCGTACTTCTCCCTGGCGTCCAGGTACTTTGACAAGACATCACCATAAAATGTGTCAATATCCTGAAAGCAAAACGAGAATCTAATATTTATTGAGATCATGGGTACGGCCAAATAACAACACCCTATATATCGGCAAATGTCCCAAACATTGCCACAGCTTTAATGACGTACACGTGAACCAATTACTGGTAACTGCTGTTATCCTGTAAAAATTACTTACATTTTAACGTTGCAAACTGGAAAAAGAAACTCCTGACAGCTTAAGGGATGCTAGGTATTTCGAGTCCATACATTTTATGATCGCTCCGCTGTGCACGACTACAGAAACGCAGATGGCGAAGCGTGGGGCGTGAACGTAATATGTCACGTCCCGCGTTTCTTTAAGGAACATAACAAAAGTTTATTTCTGAAAAGAGGATAGATAAAATACGTCTTTAAAAATAAGTTCACACGAAAAAAATATTTTGCGCAATTTGTATGCCGTTATACGCAATCTATAGGTAAAGAAGGTGGAGGTCGCAGCCCGCTAAGCCCCGCCCCGTGCTTACAAGGTGCCATAGAGTTATTATAATGCACGCTAGAGGTTCAACTGGCGCTAGTGTCTATGCGACTTCCGTGACGCAAATTGAAGCAGACAGCAACCAGTCTACTTTTGCGGGGCTCCTGTGCATTCCTATGGGATAACGCGCGTGCATTTTGTCTCTTCGCCGGAATATAACAAGAAACACTTTGCTTAATTGAGTCGTACCGAATAGTATGTACCTTCAGTAACATTGTAAAAGTGTAATTACTTTAGTTAGCGCATTTTTCTTCATTAGTGAACGATGTTTAACTTCGTTTCATTTCAACCCAGACGTGTGTTCCGCAGCACGTATGTAAAAACAAGCGACGATTTAAAGCAAAATTACAATCGAAAGGAATATAGAGTGTGTTCAAGGCTCGCCAGCATTCCGGTGACGCTTATACATTGCTAATACGCCAGTCCTGTCTCTATAAAAAAAAATGACTCTGTCGTGCATGAGCGGATAAAAACATTAAAACGTAAATAATAAAGCACGTGGGCTATGAAAGGTGTCTCTTCGTATTGTTTTCTCCGCCGGGCAGCTTTTATCGGGCACTTGTTCTTAAAGTTTTCGATAGTGCTGGTGATATTTTGAACGTAGAAGTTCGCACAGAGCAGAAAGAATAAAGCGGTGCTTACTTATTTAAAGTCGGAATATATTACGTGGCCTTCAATTTATTTTGATCGTACATGCGCGGTTAGTTACTGATCCAGTGTTACTGGGAAGTTCTTGCCGTCTCCCTTAATTTCCAGATTTCCTTCGTTCGTTTGGCACGTATATCCCTCATGCTGAAAAGCGCCGACGTCGTGTTCGCGCTAACAGTGTCTGACAGTGCACATAAATACATATACGAAGCGGTTTTATTACCGTTTTTAATGCCATGAATTTGAAAGAAAAAACGCCGTAAGTGACCAATTATTTCGTCGGCCTGACTGAGAAATGTTCCAAGCTATCTAGTACGTACGAATTATTCGAGATATTTGCTCTTATCATCGAGCGCAGGGAGAAAATGCACTTACTTTTTCCCATAGAAATGCATTACCGGAAGTCAATTTTTGACTGGTTGCTTTATGCTGCGATTCGCGTCAGCACACTAGCGCCACTTCAACCTCTAGCGTACATTATAATAACTCTATGCAAGGTGCATTTCTCATTGGCTGGAGAGATGATTGATGTGTGAAAGGTTGGTTCTAAATTGGTATCTCCGTGCCGTAATAGCATTTTAATCGACTATTTTTTATGTTTGAGAAGCGAATAATCAAGACAGTCATTATTTTTTATATGTATTCTGAGATTGCTTCTACCGATCGGTTTGAATCATTAACATATATGGCTACCGGCGTGTGCGGTGTGCTGAACGAGCGAAGCTTGTTGAGCTCTCAATTTTATAACTGCGAGTGGTTTTGAGTTCACAGAGGTTTCTAGGAAAATATCCTGAACTGACGTAGTTTGCAGCAAACAACTGCCGTAAGTACACGCCTTCCGAAACGCTGCGCGGATGCTTGTTCTCGCAGCCGGGCTGGCCTAAGCCTAGCGTCCCAGCTCAACTATTTTGATCGACCGGGCTTCATTTCTTTCTTTGCGCGTGTTGATGCTGAATATAGGTGTTGGTTCCCGTAAAAGCGGCCCCGCTGCTCTGTGAATTGTGCAACCATCGTGATCGCGACTATGGTTTCAATGCCGAGAAGGTACCTGCACAGGTAAGAATTTTCGAGCCATTTGGTAGGAGGAGATCGGGCGTTCCGCTCGCATCAAGTTTATTCAGGTATGTTCCCGAATCGCGTCTCGAAGGGCAACTAGCTGTCATGTTTTGCAGTGGAGCTGGCCTACCAAAGCGAAAATATTTTGAGTCGCGTTTTAATAGTGCGTCATGACGCTAACCCACCTTGCTCGCGGATTCCATGTAAACAAAATTAACATGAAGAATAAAACTAGAAAGACTGTATATTTATATTGTTGATTTTACAGCAAAGATATTTATGGCTAGGGTTCCGTGGATTTTTCATCCGCGTCAACAAAAACTCTACACTCGCACCGCCGCACGCGCACGTCTTCCCCTATAAAAGATTCGAAGCAAATAACCAAAAATGATCGAGGCCTACAGCTAAGCACTTCTTATGAGTTGTGAATGCGAAAGCATGCACGTCATGCTTCCACTCCCTTCTTTCGTCTGCAATTCTATTTGCGTCGACGGCAAAACGCGCCCTCTCCTCGCCGCTCTGACCTTGGAGGTTTCGTGTTATCGGAGAGCTGACGGACACGCAGCGCCATTGGGTGGCGGTCGTTGAAACTGACGAGCAGCGGCCAATGGGAGCCTCGTCGACGCGCGCCAGCCAATGGGACCGAAGCCGAAATCCATCAGCTTCACTCCGCTTCTTTGTGATCGGGAAACTAGGTGCCGTTTGGCTAGGCTTTTCGCGTGGTTTCATAGCTGGGAGCTGGCTTCACCTGGAGAAAGGATTTCAAGTGCCGTTTGGCGCGGCTTCAAGGCTGATGGCGTCGACTCGCTCCATGGGACAGTTAATGCTTTCGCATTAATAAAGCGACGACCATAGCCTCCTCTATACTCACAAAGCCTGGCAGTTCGACGACAGAGCCATAGAGTGCCCGATCGCAGATTTGGAGCGCGAGGATCTAGTAGCATTGAGCATCAAAGAGCCATTTCTCGGGGAACCTGGACATCAGCGCACAACTTTGCAGCGGCAAGACCCGAAACACACTTGCTCGCTCTGGAGAAGTGTGTTTCGGCGTCTGGCCACAGCGGGGCGCCAGTCACGTGGCTCTCCTCTCATTCGCTGTCCGCCGCTCCACCTTTTCCATTTCGGCGGCCGCTTACAGTGGCCATCTGTCAGGCTTTGTCAGTATGTAAGATGCTATGAGTTGACGAAAGCGTGTGCAAGATGCCATTAGTTTCAGGCATTTGCTTTAGAACAGTTACTGCTGCAGACGCCGGCGCCACACGCACGGGCCTACCCCGTATAAAAAGGTGCGAAGTAAAAATCGAAATTCACATCACTGTCGTTTTGCGTGGATATCGGCGTGGTTTCAGACCCGCGATGCCTCTGATCGCAGCCTCGGAAATTCAACTGCCGTTTGGCGCGGCTGATGACGTCAGCTCGCTCCATGGGAGAGTTAATGCTTTCGCATTATATAAAGCCTTGACTAACGCGCGTGCAAGATGCCATTTGTTTTAGTCTTTTTTTTGAAACAGTTACTTATGCAGACGCCGGCACGTGCGGCGCGTGAAACACTATTCCCTGCTTTCTCCTTGATGCTTGGGTAATTTAGCAATAGGTCTATTGAGTTGATTAGTTATCAATAGGCACCATTTATGAGATCAGTAAACTCTCAGGTAGATTATAGATGTTTTTTCAAAGATTTGCCGCTGTGCGACCCGCGTCGGTCATGTCGACGCTCGCACTGCCCTCTCTTTAGGGAGTTTTTGTAGATCGTTTTCGCCGTCCCGCAACGCTCTCCGCAACCCGCTACGATACCCAGAACTCTACAGCCAGTGCCATCGGCGCGCAGGCGCAGTACAGGCTTCTTTGTTGCGGAGGGCTTAGCAGAGGGGGAGAACGCGGTCTACGAAAATTTCCTTTCGTCGTAGTTCCAAGCCCCGCTTGCGTGCTTAGCTTCCTTTCCTCGCCCCCCCCCCCCCCCCCCGCCCCCCGGAGCGGCGGTTCCGTCCAGGCGTGTCTAGTTTCCTCCGGCTCCTCGGGGCGGCGACAGTCGTTCATGCGAAATAATCACCTCTGATCAAGACAACAATAAATGTGTGTGCGTACCTGTCGTCCCGATGACCATCGATCAAGGCAATAAATGTGTCCGTACATTTGTTCAAAATTCTGTCACGTCTGTGTCGCTTGCTAAGCAGCTTCGATGGTCATCCACCTTCACAGAGTGGAATGGCTCATATTTTTTTAGTCTTCGCGGTCGCTTATTACGCACATAAAGATACGCTGATAGTCGCTTGTATTGGAGCGTGGATCGTGTATGATGGAACACCAGAACGCCGCTTTTATGGTCGCATCTTATGAACGTTACATAGGTTTTTGGACGAGGGATGAATAGCCGGCGGACGGAGGCGAAAAGGGACTCTGACACGCAGCTTTCGTGTCCGAGTCTCACTCCTTTGCAGACCACGATAGACGGCCGTGAAATAGCAGACAATGCCGGAGGCTGTCGCTCGTCTGCTCGCACGACCAGCTGGTGGTTTTTGACTTCCACACTAGACGCATTAGACGACGCGAAAGGGAAACACTACATTTGTTAGCCTGTTCAGTATAGCAGCCAAATCAATTCACTAGTAATGGGCGGGGCAACTGATCTGTGCGATCTGTGGGTGGAGCTTAGTGCGGACTGTGACCTACACCTCAATTGCGTCTAACAGCTTAAAGATTGCCCCAAAAAATGTTTTTTGTGGAAAAATTAAATTAAAATTCGTGTCCTCAGTATGTCCTTTAAAAACGACTTTTTTCCTTGCAGTATCTTTTTAAGCTGTAACTTAATATAGAGTTCTAGATATAAAAAAATGAAAGACGTTTATAACTCCCTGTAATGCCGAATTAGAGCCAGTGTTTGGCGGTAACGCGTTACAAGCTAACGGCGTTACCGGTAAAGCGTTACTTTTTTTGGTAACATAGTAACGTACTTGTTACTTTTTCAAATAAGTAACGGGTAACGTACTTCACGTTACTTATTTTCAGTAACGTGTAACGTAATTATGTTATGTTCCTTTACTTCCAAAAACTAAAAAGAAAATTAAATTTTAAGTTTGTTTCGTGTCTTCAAGCTCCCAGTCATAAATACCTCAGCCAAAAAAAAATGTGCCGCTGTCCTTCGCTTGTCCAAACAGGACACTACAAAAATCACCAGGCGACACGACTCCGACAAATCGATCAGTGCTGCGCTTCCAACTGTTTCTTTTTTCTCTTTTCTTTTTTTGCCGGAAGAAACTTTTTTTGTTTGTTTGTTTTTTTGGTCAAATCTCGCCTGTACTCTTTTACTGCGGCCTCGATCTGCTCATCACGTGGGTCTGGAGAGCCACTCACACGCTCTGTTGGCTGTCGGTAAATCTCCCAAATCCACCCGAAGCCGGACCTCTTTGGCCTTCTAGCCGTGGCGACGGCGGTAGCGAGGTCAGCGAGCCGCGGGAGAACGCCAGTGCCAAGCGGCGTGTGACGTAAACTCTGACGAGCACAGACACCAAAGAAAAGTGGAGGACGTGAGGAGAAAAGTCGTGATGTTGGCTTGACCAAAACAATTGTCAGGCGACGCGACTCATGCAAAAATCGTCAAAATTGAAGCGTCCGCTTCAATTTGTACGATTTTTGCAGGAGTCGTGTCGCCTGACGAATTTTGTAGTGTCCTGTTTGGACAGGCCTTCACGGGGCAACTTGTTCCCAGCAACTATCTGTACTTTTACATGTTGTCAATAAAATATATTCAAAGTTTCAATCTTGGGTGATCTTAATTTCTGTGTTTATGAGGGAGGCCGGTTCTTCTGTTAAGTTCCGTGCCAACCTGTTATAAATCAGCTTCATATATACTTCCGCGTTTTTTTTCTTGTGACTATTCAAGTGAAACCCTAAACAAGAGAGGGTGACTATCTTAGGTTTCCTCATGGACATTCTGTTTTTAGCTATGGCACTTACGCACACCTACAAACGTCGAAACCGGAAATGTTTTAGTTCATGAATAAAAAGTAACAAAAAAGTAATGTGCGTTCCTTTTTATCGGAAACGACAACGGTAACGCGTTCCTTTTGTTTTGAGGTAACATAGGTCGCTAACGGGTTACTTTAATATGCAAGTAACGATCGAGTAACGTATTTCGTTACTTCTTTCGCTAATGCCTACATCACTGATTAGAGCGCAGCTCTTGAGGAGGAGAAGGGGAGGTGTGGAGGGAAGGTTATGCCCTCCTCCTCCGTACCATGTCCTCCTCCTCCTCATCCATCCTCCTCCTCTCATTCCCCTCCCATTTTCCTCCCTCCATCTCGTGATCCTCGTGACGTAACTCGTGAAGGCCTCGTGAAGGTCGTAACCTTCACACGTGAAGGACACATGAAGGCCGTGGCCTTCACGTGACCTTCACTTTGAAGGTTGTGACATTCGTCGTGAACTTCACGAGTGACCGTGACGTCATAATGGGAAACGTGCCATAATGAGACGGGCGGTTACGAGTGACGTCAGTCGTGACACTAGTGACCCTCGTGACGTCACAGGTGACGTCACGTGTGACGTCATTATGGGAAATGTCTCATAATGCAACGCGCGGTAACGCCGACGGCGGCGACGACGCCGCTCAAGCCGGAAACGGGCGCATAAGAGCTGCGCTCAAATAATATATCGGGAATTAAAAAATTACTTTAAACGACACGCACTCGTTGCTGCTTGGAATACGTATACGAGGTCTGTCCGGAAAGTATCAAACTATTTTGATTATCTCGCTATTTGGGGCACAGCTTCAATACCAGTTGGCTGACATTCGGACTGGACCCTACTGCGCATGCGCGAAGAATGTTTTTAGAGCGCAGCTCTTAAGGTTGAACTCCATGGGACGAATATGCTGCCAATTATTAACGACTTTTACCCGGCGGCTTTTGCTCTGCGCGTAGAATCAGCACAGTGGCTGCTACGCCGCGCGCAACGCGAGCGTGCCGTAAGGCGACGTTCGTCAGTTATTCGTCGCATAATTCGTCAGCCTTTAGGCGTCTGTTTCCGGCTTTAGCGGCGTCGCCGTCGTCGTCGGCGTAACCACGGGTTGCATTATGAGACGTTTCCCATAATGACTTCACACGTGACATCACGAGGTTCACGAGGGACGTCAAGTGCGAAGTCATCCTCGTGACGTCACACGGCGCCTAAATTTAGCGTGAAAATTTTCTTCCGAAAAATTAAGCGGGGAAATATTCCCGCAAAACTTAGTAGGCAAATTTCCCTAACGAATTTAGAGGAGAAATTCCTTCTCCAGTTTTTTTGTTTAATTTAGGGGGGACAGTCTCCTTTCAAATCTAGCGGAAAAATTTCCTCGCTAAATTTCGAGGGACAATTTTTCCGCTCAATGTAGCGGAAAAATTTCCCCATTATATCTTGCGGAAAAAAATGCCCCCGAAATTTATCGGAAAAACCTCCCTGTTAAGTCTAGCGGAATAAATTCCCCATTAAATTTAGCGAACCAATTTTCTCACTGAATTTAGCGTAAAACTTTTCCCGCTCAAATTAGCGGAAAACGTCCTGCGCTAAATTCAGCGGAAAAATTTCCCGTTGAATTTAGGGGAAACATTTCTCAGCTAAATTTAGTGAGAAATTTAGCGAAAATTTCCCGCTAAATAGGAGGGAAGAAGAAGAGAATGAGGGGAGGGGAGGAGGGACTTACCGTCCCCTCCTCGTCGAAAAGAGCTGCGCTCTAAGTCGGCATTACAGAGAATTGTAAATGTTTTTCTTTTTTTTTTTTTTTAGAGCGCAGCTCTCAGGTGCCCGTTTCCGCGTATTGCGGCATCCCCGTGGGCGTCGGCGTAACCGAGCGCATTGCATTCTGGGACGTCACAGACCTATACACCAATTCAATTCTCACAAAATTCAGCGAAGACTGAATTGGTGTATATGTCTGTGATGTCCCATACTGGAACACTGTGCATTCAGTTTCCCGCTAAATTTAGCGGTAAAATTGACTCACGTGACCTCAACACCATTTTCAGTTTCCCGCCAAATTTAGCGGGAAATAGAATTGGTGCTGACTTCACGTAACGTAAATGTATATGTCTGTGATGTCCCATACTGGAACACTGAGCATTCAGTTTCCCCGCTAAATTTAGCGGTAAACTGACCTACGTGACCTCAACACCATTTTCAGTTTCCCGCCAAATTTAGCGGGAAATAGAATTGGTGCTGACTTCACGTAACGTAAATTTCCCCGCTGAATCTAGCGGAGAAATTGGATTTGTTTATGGGTGATGTGACACGAAGGGGAAAGGATGAGGAGGAGTAGAAAAGGAGGAGGAGGGGAAGGGAGGAGGAAAGGAGGGGGAGGAGGATGAGCAGAGCAGGAGGGGAGCTGGAAAGGAAGAGGGAGGAGGAGGAATTCCTGAAGGGATGCCAGCTACCCGCTGTGCAAGCAAGTGCAATGACAACTCATAAAGCACAGGGAGGCACGCATGAAAACGTGCTGTACTCGTATACCAAATGGTCAGCTACATGCGTGTGGGTCTGTCTGCTGCGCCCATCGATCTCTTCGGCACGTCATAGGAAGTTGGTGAACTGTGTGCCGCCAAGTTCGGACACGCGATTCCAGTTTCCAGCGGCAGGAATTAGTCAGAGTGGAGCTTCCAGATCTGGCAACTAGATTTGCTTTCGCCGGACAAGCGGTCAGCGAGAATACCAATAAATATATATATATTATATATATATATATTATTATATATATATATATATATATATATATATATATATATATATATATATATCATTCTCAAATTGTTTAGCATCGTGCTGAACAATTTGCGATATACCGTACGGTATATCGCAAAATCGTAATACCTCAAGAGCTGCGCCCTAATTTTTTACTACAGGGATTTATAAATGTCCTTCATTTTTTTAGTGGGCTCAGTCGGTAGTAAGATTCCATTCAATTGAGTAAAGCGCTCTGTTGTTGTAGGCTTTATTATGACAGCGAGTTGATCAGCGCGTTCACAGTTTGCTTTCAAATTTAATATTCAACCGTGGACACATTTTCAACGAATAAGGAGGCTTTCGAGGATGATTCAATGAATTATTGCTACATAAAATTTTGGCACTACTGAGGAATGCCGAAAAAGAGAACGACAAAGGTGTGGGCAGCTGGTGACGGAAAACTTCATCACGAGAATGAGCCTGCCCATTCGTCAAGTCTTGCGCAGGATTTTCTAGCAAAACACAGCGTTATCCAGGCGTGCAAGGCTTCCAACAGTCCAAACATAAATCCCTAGGACTTTTAGCTTTGCCCAAAGCTGAAATCGCATTTGAAAGGCTGAATATTTGAGACCGTTGGCGATATTAAAGAGAAAGCGACGAGGAAGCTGACAGCGATCCCGGAAGAGATCTTCCCAGCATTTTTGAAAAGTGGAAGGAACGCTGGCACAAGTGTTCGACGCTCTAAGGGAAATACCTTAAAGGAGATTAAGACGCCATTTACCTACAGCTGGGCCGCCCACATTTCATAAAATCATAAATGGCCAGATGCTTTCCGGCGGACAGATCTCGTATATGGAAGCATGGTGGTAGTTTGGGCCAGCTAGTGATGGTTGCACATGAGGAAAAACAGCACTCAAAGAGACAGGACAAAGGCCTGCACACATCGTGTGTGTGTGTGTGTGTGTGTGTGTGTGTGTGTGTGTGTATGTGCGTGTGTGCGCGTGTGCGCGTGCGTGCGTGCGTGCGTGTGTATGTGTATATGTTCTTTTGAGTGCTCTTTTTCATCTCGTTGTTGAGAACTGTAATATCCAATAAATTACATTTTTACATCTGCAATTCAGTCTTGCCTAAAATGTTTTAGTTGCCCCGCGGACGACTGATATTAAAAGAGCATTAACAATATTAGTGTATATAAAATGTGAAAAAAAATTGTCGTTATTTCAAGACCAATATGATTGGTGTTTCAAGACAAAACCAGTAAAATACTAAATAAACCTTGCAGATAAACTTGTTAATTCAGATTATTACAAAAATATATTTAATATTGAAGTGTACTGCGACGAAACATAAAGCAGGAATAGCACCACACGTTAGACATTTAGCGGAATTTCTAACCTAAGATAACTGGTAAAGATAGCTTTTCGTGAATCGCTCGTAAGAAGAAAGGATTAATGTTTCTGTATTTCTGGGTCACAAAATAAGCAATCTTGAACCAGAACCTGTTCCAACACGTGCTCACGTTTCGGGCACTACATAGACAATATGCTGAAAGTAAAGTTTCTTTACGCGAGAAGTAAAAAAAAAAAATCAATGGTTTTTTGTTCGTTATATTTTCCGGTGCGTGCATTCTTTCATTTTTAATGTTTCACTTTCTCTTTTTCTCTCTCTCAATTTCTTTATCTCCCTCTGTCTCTTCATCTCTTTCTCTCTCACCGTCCTAAGCCATCTGATTAGCCCAGCATCAAGCGCAGATGTCTATATCTGGGTTCAACTTTACTGATACCACAGTGAGAGACTAAACAACACGCACTTACATAAATGGTGACTTAACGAGAGGTTAGCCTAAGTGGAAATACAAGCTAACTTCTGGGTTTTCGGGGGTTTTGTCTCCCTTAGCTGTAGCAGACAGAAAATTTGGAGTAGATGAGTGTTTATTTCACGGCTGTTAAAGGTGTCTTAATGCTGAAGATTCGGGTAATAAAACGAATACGCGGCGAGTGAACCACTTCAATACTGGGGCCGAATTCGAGGGGAGATTTCACATGTAATATGGGAGTCTGGAGCGCGAATCACTGACCCACAGCGTTCTTTAGATGTCTCGGACCTAAGAACTTAGCTGTTTTCAGCCCTATTTGAGACAATGAAGTGAAAGCCATAAGCGTCCGTACGCTTGCATACCTTCAGCGCCGACCAAAACATGCACACGCGCTCTTCTATTCTCAAATGCAACAGAAACTTGTACTCGAGGTTAATACGTAAATCGCGACAGGCAACACCGATAGTAGACGTGTCTTTTTCATCTTGCCCTTCTGCCTCTTCGATCAATCTATTTTATGACTGTCGCGCCTTCTCTCATACTTGCTTATTTGCGTGACTGTTGAAACTGACGTCATACAGCCGTGAGAATAGTGAAATTCGTTAAGTGACACTGGATGTTTAGAACAATATGAGTTACATAAGATACCGTACCTTGATCAAACTTTTGCGTGCTTTCTCGTGGTATCCATAGAGCTTCAGAAACGGTGCATGGTCGAATGAATCCAGAACCTTGTTCCGAATCCCAATTTCCTTCTGCTGGAGTTCCTTAGGGGAAAATAATTTTCGAGTTGATCGGAAAATCTGCGAAAGTAAAGATATGTCTTTCATTATAATTTTATCATGTAGGGTGATTTCAGATAAGATCGACCAAAGGGTGGCTGGTCGACATTGTTAAAATCTATCTGATGTTTTCTATATGCCACCGTCTAGTGTCTGGTATAAGCAAACCCACACTTAGATTTGTCCAGAAGAAAAATTGGGACAGGAAAAATCGCAAGGCATGAAGGGTGGACAGTTGCATTAACGCGCACTGACGAAGGGGCAGGTTTGAAAGTAAATAACTAAACAAATAAAATGAGGACAATTCTAATTATTCTTTTTAGAAACAAACTACGGGTTTAGCTTGCTTGTAATATATAGTAATTTTATTTATTTTTTATTTTGTTAGTTTTTTAGCAAATTGCCAAACTTGCCTGCTCGAACGACGAATGGCAAAATTTGAAGGCCTGTATATTTTGAAATAATTTAATCATTATCACATACTTTTCAGACAGTATTCCACTTGTATATGGTTATTATCTCAAACAAATATTGAAGGTATCTGAGTGATACGATCGTCCTGATATATTTAGGCAAACATGGGGGAAAAATCAAACAACGAAACATTCCGATGCGAATAATAAAAAACACCAGCTTCGATATTTTTTTAAGTTTGGGTACCCTGTCATATCTCTATTTCGGCATTTATTTCGATTAAAACATGTTGCATTATTTGATTAAGAAAGAAGACACAACTCCCCAATGTAGGGTCCTTTTTCAAAACCTACACTTAGCAGTGCCCTATACGAGAAGTGACTCTGAGTTTGTTTCAGGAAACTAACACACGTCATTCATATATTTTTATCCAGATGAGGTCACTGACAACTAGAGCAATCGGTCAACAAAGTAAATGTGAGGAGAAACTATATACATCATTTTACATACAGCGTAAGAAGAGGTATCATTATTAGAGACTAGTGATTCGAGAAAAGGTGATGCAGTATGAAGTTTTACTTTCCGGTATGTTTTATACTTAAAATAAAAAATAACTACTTCCACACACAAAAATAAAGACAAAATATTAAAATTGTCTAATTTAGTTATGTATTTCCGGGGACAAACCATTTCAGGTGAGAGGTGCCACCCCGCCGGACTGTAACAGCTTCAATGCTCTTGGTGTACGAATGGATAATGGGAAGCCGAGATATCTTATGCTGCCCGAAGATAACGTTTCGTGATTCTCGTATGGTGATCAGATAAAGATCATAAGCTATCACCAAGTAAAACAGCAGGTTAAATACCCCGCGAAGAAAACAGTGATAAATAAAATGTCCCTGCATTCAAAATGAGCAGTCCTTGGGGAATCGAATTCAGCACTTTACGCTAAGGCTTTCCTCGATATACCAGTTTAATAAAGTTAATTCTAACCAGATCCGACTGTCCGTTCTACATACATGTCGCAGGTTCCTTCTGTTGATGACGCGCACCGTCAGCCACTCTTCTATGTTTTTGTTGTTGCTGACGGTACCGAACAACCTTATTAGTCCAGATACACAAGATGCACGCCTTTCAGTGTCTCGGATAGAACGTTCACCATTGCCCTGGCCGTGTGAATTGCGTTTATTGAACGCTCTCTCAGGTTGTTCAGCGTGGCCTGGTGCTTCACGAGTCCGCTAACTCCGTCGCGTGCATTTTCCGATGTCCAGATACAGAAAATAATCACTGGGCTTGTGCGCAATCGTTCTGTGCAAACTGGTGAAGCTGGTAGCGATTCTTAAAAGGACTGGAGGCCCCATCACTTACGTACGTCACGTGCAAGTATACCGCAACGTTGTCTTCAACTCCACTCTTTCACTTTTTATAGACGCAAGCACCTGTGAGCGGCGGCGTCACACAGGAGCTCACTGATGATAGCAGGGCTGTTTGTCGATTTTTGTGTCGTCACTACACATGTAAATATCGTAACTTGTTTTTCTCCAGTGGTAGGCTTGAACTTAGTCGGGAAGCACGATGGCCCAGTTTTCAGCACAGTCAAAATTAAAGGTAATGCTCCCGCGTTGCATTCACTGCTTTTCATCGCAGACCGCTTTACCTTGCGTTTGTCGGATAAGGTTGTGAAATATCCAGCTTTCGACCGTTACTTGAACGACATTTAGAAAAGTATCAGGATCCAATGTTTTTTTGTTTTTGTTTTCACAAGGTCGCCGGGCTTTTCTGTTGTGAGCACAATCTCTTCATCCTCTGGGATATGAAGTTCCTCGAGTGTAATAGACTGGCCTTTCGGGCAGTGATCAGTCTCCTTAAAGACACAGACCTGTTAGTGGGTCGCACAGGAACGCTGAGTTCATTTCACCAGTGTTAAATGCTAAGCCTGTAACATTCTCGGCAGCGGCGATACAAAGCGTAATAATTGGCGCAGCGTACACAAACGCACACTTCCTGTTGTGGAACACCTTTGACCCATTGAGCGTGCAAGGAAGGGCTTTGGCGCGAACGGTTTCTCCCTGCCGAGCATGACAGAGATCGCGTCCTTCTGGTTGGGACCTTGGCGCGAACATAGTAGCTCGTCTTTCATGAAAGCACTCTAGGGAAGCAGACACGTTCTTAGGACTCACCTTGCACCTCGCGTTTGAATCCGGCTCATACCACATGCCATGCTTTTCCTTACATGGAGCGTAAACACTGTCGCCTTGTTAACCTTTCCTAGCTTAACATGGCGACAGTGTTTACGCTCTATTTTATTTAGGCGGGGCCGGAGTGTTTGGGGGCTCTGCTTTCCGTCGGTGTGCCTCTTTGTGCCTGATATTATCGCTCCTGACGCCTACGAGTGGGATGGCGACAGGCCTATTGCTCAGTAAACAGGCATCGGCGGACATATTTTGCTGGTTGAAGCAATCCTCCTTATCCTTGACATCATGCGGTGAAATGCGGAAAAAGACTGCATCGCCCGTTTTGCCAGAACTAGCGACGAGTGTCGCCTGCTACTTCCGTCAACTATTGTGCCATAATCGTGATCTTCAAGAGGAAATGATTGTTGCTAGCCAAAGAACACTATCACGCAGAAAGGGAATGCTTGAATATGTTTTTAGATGCGGAGCATCTCTTGCTCGGGTCTATGTCCCGCGGCGTCGTAGTCCGCACTCACACTACGCATGCGCAACTCTCCTCCTTCCCTCTCTCCAACAGCTGCGCGTTACTCTCTCCGCATCTCTCTCTCTACCAGCTGCGTGCACTTCGCGTGCGTTCGCTTCTACTCACACCGCGCGCGCATGCTCAACTCTCCTCCTCTAGTCTCCTCTCCTTCAAGTGTGAATATAAGCAGCGGTAGCGCGCTGCGCGCGTTCTTCCGGAGGAGTGAAAGGAGGATAGTTTTGGGCGCGCGGGTCGCAGCGCCACGCCAGGGCTTTCCAGTGGGGTGGGCTTTCCCGCAACTCTTCGGCTGTCGTCTGCTAGCGCTTCTCGGCCGCTCGCGTCCGCCGCAGCCCAAATCCGGCCGGCCAAAAGAAATCAGTCAAGAAGGGAATAAATTAATTATGATCCGCGATGCTCCGCATCACCCCATGGTTCCCTCGGGAAGATGGTGTAATTTTTTATTCTAGATGTAAATCAGGGATATCTATATTATAAGAGAGATGGAGATAAAGGGGAAGAGACAGCAGCATCTAAAGTTGTAGGAAAATAAAGTAAACTAAGTTCCCAGTGGCCGACGGCTGCAAGATTTTTTCTCGGATCACTAGTTCGTAATATGATAGCTCTTTGTATACAGTAGTTTCTCCTCACTTTTACTGTGCGAACGATTGTTATAGTTATCAATGGCCTCTCTGAATAAATATATATAAAACATCTGTGTTAGTTTAATGAAACTGGAACTCAGAGTCACTTTTCGTATAGGGCACTGCTAAGTGTAGGCTTTGAAGAATGACCCTACTTTAGGGACTTGTGTCTTCTTTCTCAATCAAATAATGCAACATGTTTTTAATACAAATGAATGCCGAAATAAAGTGTGACAGGGTACCCAACTTTAAAAAAATCGAAGGTGTTTGTTTTTTATTCGCATCAGAATTGTTTGTTGTTTCACTTTTTCCCCATGTTTGCCTAAATATATCCCGACTGACATATCACTCAAATACCTTATATATATTTTAATATTAGCCATATATAAGTAGAATACTGTCTGAAAAGTATATGATAATGATTAGATTATTTCATGAAATACAGGCCTCCAATCTTTGCCACTTGTCATTAGAGCACGAATGTTTGGCAAGATTTAGAAAACTAAATATAATTAAAATAAATATAATTACTATATATTACAAGCAAGCTGTACCCATAGTTTGTTTCCAGAAAGTATTAGAATTCTCCTAATTGTATCGTTTTAGTTATTCACTTTCAAACACGTTTTAGTTATTCAATTTCAAACACCCCTCCATCAGTGCGCGTTAATGCAACTGTCCACCTCTTCATGCCTTACAATGTTTCCTGTCCCCAAATTTTTTTTGGTCAAAACAAAGTTTGGATTTGTTCATACCAGACACTAGACACTGGCATATAAAAACATCAGACCCATGCCACGATCATGTCTCTGCACGTGTAATGAACACGTAAAATGCAAGCCTGTCAAGCTACCTTCGCGCGCGTGCTACATCTGCTTGCACGCATGGGACACCAGCCACCATGATATGAGCAGAACGTAAGTGCGCAAGTGAGCTGGTGTACATTAAACATTTTAGTGAAAAACCTGAGACTGATGCAATGGCAGACAACGACAAGGAAGAGAAGGAGAACGTCTCAAACATGATATGTTTGTAATTATGTAAAGGCACTCTAAATTCACGTCCATCGACATGCCGCAATGTCAGTTCATCGTCCAATCTCGTAGTAAATTCAACTCTAGAAATAAGAAAACACTAGATCTGATGTGACGTAATCTAAGCAAGAAAACGCCTTTCATGAAAAAAGTCGGAAAACACCTAAGTGCTTCTTATGACTTGTGAATGCGAAAGCATGAATGTCCATTGGATCGGCGCAGAGTACTCCTAGGAGTTTTTGCGGTGCGAGCGATCTTTTCGAGTTGTGCTTCGGGTACGTTTTAGGGCTTTGTGATGAAAGTGCCGCGAGTTAATTTTCTAGAGTTCCTTCGTTCGCATGTTGGCTGTAGGTGGGAATGAATGCGGAGCCATGTTCGTCGGCGTCGTGACGAGCAGAAGCCGCCGAGAGCGCGCCACCTTGTCCGTTTAACTTCCGCGGGGCCCGTAGCGCGATGGGGTTGCGTTCTCTGAAAGTAGGACGAGTCGTCGTGCCGCCTCTCTGGAGTTTGTCCGAGCGGACTGCAGCGGCCGGGCCCGCACCTCTTACCGGCGACCGGGTCGCTGCGTGTGCTGCGTCGCCATGGAGATGGGCTTTTCTGGTAGGTATTTTTGAACCACGCCGAGCGACCGCCAATGGGAGCCTCGTTCCTTTAAACTATGACGCGCGACAGCCAATCGGAGCCTATCTATCAGATTTTGGCTTCCCTTCGCTCCATTGGGTAGGGAATTTAGCTGCCGTTTGGCGCGGCTTTTGGTGTGGCTTCAAATCTGGGTGCCTCCAGATAGCGGCTTCACATTGCTTCTCTGGGACAGGGTAATTTAGCTGCCGTTTGGCGCGGCTTCAAAGCTGATGACGTCGGCTCGCTCCACGGGATAGTTAATGCTTTCGCATTAAGACATTTCTAGGCACATCGTTTTAGAGAAACATTTCTAAATGAGTTCCTCGCGCTTGCTTATTTTTAGCCTTTTTATTTTATTTTATATCTTTGCTAAAAAAGTTTAAAACTTTTGCATGTTACTAGGAGATACTTGTATACCAGCATTATAAGATATGTACATGAAGGGCAGAAAAAATATAGGCAGAATTACGAGCCGCAGTAACTGGCACACGAACCTTCTTCGATACGTAGAACGACAAGGAATGTTTCGAGAAGTGTAAAGGAATTCTAACTTTTGAAGAAAAAACATTTAACTGCCGATAACTGTAGCCTGGTATTACCGTTTCTGTGCACGATCGGCGGCTTCAAGGCTTGACTATAATAGCTGTTTCGACACTTTAGAATCACCTCGCCCGGTTTATAACCACATTCAGCCTGACAGTGACGCATGCACACAAATTTTTCAGGCGCGTGTAAGTTTTAACCGGCTTCACGCCATTTGCAGTGAGAACTGCAACAAAGACCCGCTCCTCTGCCTACGTCCTAATTATATCCGCCATCTTGTTCTACTTGTGTAAATAGCGATACACCAAATAAAGTGCTGAAATTTTTTTAAGTGACAACTTCATGATTGTGCACGTTTTAGGGAGCGAATGACTGCGCACCGCTCCAAAATTACCCAGAAAACATTACTGAAAATCCCTTATGTTCGCGGCCCCTATTTTTCGCTAATCGGTCACAGTGAACGTAATCGCAGCCAGTAAATTTCGCCAATTCCAGATGACTTCATTGAAACTGTTACGGGCCCAAATATTCGCGTGCCCTTAAATTTCGCGAATTTCTCAATTCGCGAAATTCACGAAATTTAAGAGCTCGCGAGCATTAAGGGTTTCACAGTATTTTGCTTTCGAGAAAAGTGCTTCGCCACACGTCTGGGTTGTCTTTAGTTTAGAAGAAAATATCAGGTGAGCTTAGAAAGAATCGCAACGATGCTCACTTAGGTCGCCTTAGAGAAGACAAAGAGCCATGTATTACCGCTCAAAACATTGTATCGGCCTGCAATAAAATGTCAAATACCTTGCGCCACTATTTCCGAACCTTCTCTCGCATTTTTACTCGCTGTATTTTTAATAACAACATAATGATGTAGCTTCCTTGCCTAATGACAACCACAGTAAAACAAAGCTGAAAGGTCGACACTTGTACACAAACATGCAAATTAACGTTTGGGCTCTGTTCCACAAAGCTATCAGGTTTTCCTAAATATGCTGATAACTCACTCTGCGGGCTCTATGCATCCTTGAAATCCACAAGTCATAATGATACGTGGCAGATTTCCTATTAAAAAGGAATCAAATATCGTGTACACCGAGGTCATCTCCGGCAAAGGGAGGAACATTGTTCCGGCTGCAAGGACGACATGTGACCAATGACCAATGGGGCACGACACCGCTGCGGAAGCCATGACGCAAATTCGCTTGTTCGTTCAGGTGCTGCTCCTTTCTTCAATCATCTCACCGAAGCCATCCGCGGATTACGCGCCCGATTCCCATGGTCCCGGTGACGACGCTGTTTTTCTGTCTCCGGTTCAAGATTGCACACCTTGGCCGGATCCACCCGCTGTGCCACGTCTGGGCACTTTCATCAACCTCGGCTGGCAACCAGGGACGTCGACGGAAGGGCGTGTACTTAAGCAGCTCCAACAGTCCGGCCAGTCGGGGCACGACACCGCTGCGGAAGCCATGACGCAAATTCGCTTGTTCGTTCAGGAGCTATTCCTTTCTTCAATCATCTCACCGAAGCCATACGTGGATTACGCGCCCGATTCCCATGGTCCCGGTGACGACGCTGTTTTTCTGTCTCCGGTTCAAGATTGCACACCTTGGCCGGATCCACCCGCTGTGCCACGTCTGGGCACTTTCATCAACCTCGGCTGGCAACCAGGGACGTCGACGGAAGGGCGTGTACTTAAGCAGCTCCAACAGTCCGGCCAGTCGGGGCACGACACCGCTGCGGAAGCCATGACGCAAATTCGCTTGTTCGTTCAGGAGCTATTCCTTTCTTCAATCATCTCACCGAAGCCATACGTGGATTACGCGCCCGATTCCCATGGTCCCGGTGACGACGCTGTTTTTCTGTCTCGCGGGTCAAGATTGCACACCTTGGCCGGATCCACCCGCTGTGCCACGTCTGGGCACTTTCATCAACCTCGGCTGGCAACCAGGGACGTCGACGGAAGGGCGTGTACTTAAGCAGCTCCAACAGTCCGGCCAGTCGGGGCACGACACCGCTGCGGAAGCCATGACGCAAATTCGCTTGTTCGTTCAGGAGCTATTCCTTTCTTCAATCATCTCACCGAAGCCATACGTGGATTACGCGCCCGATTCCCATGGTCCCGGTGACGACGCTGTTTTTCTGTCTCCGGTTCAAGATTGCACACCTTGGCCGGATCCACCCGCTGTGCCACGTCTGGGCACTTTCATCAACCTCGGCTGGCAACCAGGGACGTCGACGGAAGGGCGTCTACTTAAGCAGCTCCAACAGTCCGGCCAGTCGGGGCACGACACCGCTGCGGAAGCCATGACGCAAATTCGCTTGTTCGTTCAGGAGCTATTCCTTTCTTCAATCATCTCATCGAAGCCATACGTGGATTACGCGCCCGATTCCCATGGTCCCGGTGACGACGCTGTTTTTCTGTCTCCGGGTTCAAGATTGCACACCTTGGCCGGATCCACCCGCTGTGCCACGTCTGGGCACTTTCATCAACCTCGGCTGGCAACCAGGGACGTCGACGGAAGGGCGTGTACTTAAGCAGCTCCAACAGTCCGGCCAGTCGGGGCACGACACCGCTGCGGGAAGCCATGACGCAAATTCGCTTGTTCGTTCAGGAGCTGCTCCTTTCTTCAATCATCTCACCGAAGCCATCCGTGGATTACGCGCCCGATTCCCATGGTCCCGGTGACGACGCTGTTTTTCTGTCTCCGGTTCAAGATTGCACACCTTGGCCGGATCCACCCGCTGTGCCACGTCTGGGCACTTTCATCAACCTCGGCTGGCAACCAGGGACGTCGACGGAAGGGCGTCTACTTAAGCAGCTCCAACAGTCCGGCCAGTCGGGGCACGACACCGCTGCGGAAGCCATGACGCAAATTCGCTTGTTCGTTCAGGAGCTGTTCCTTTCTTCAATCATCTCACCGAAGCCATCCGTGGATTACGCGCCCGATTCCCATGGTTCCGGTGACGACGCTGTTTTTCTGTCTGCGGGGCAAGATTGCACACCTTGGCCGGATCCACCCGCTGTGCCACGTCTGGGCACTTTCATCAACCTCGGCTGGCAACCAGGGACGTCGACGGAAGGGCGTGTACTTAAGCAGCTCCAACAGTCCGGCCAGTCGGAGCACGACACCGCTGCGGAAGCCATGACGCAAATTCGCTTGTTCGTTCAGGAGCTGTTCCTTTCTTCAATCATCTCACCGAAGCCATCCGTGGATTACGCGCCCGATTCCCATGGTCCCGGTGACGACGCTGTTTTTCTGTCTCCGGTTCAAGATTGCACACCTTGGCCGGATCCACCCGCTGTGCCACGTCTGGGCACTTTCATCAACCTCGGCTGGCAACCAGGGACGTCGACGGAAGGGCGTCTACTTAAGCAGCTCCAACAGTCCGGCCAGTCGGAGCACGACACCGCTGCGGAAGCCATGACGCAAATTCGCTTGTTCGTTCAGGAGCTGTTCCTTTCTTCAATCATCTCATCGAAGCCATCCGTGGATTACGCGCCCGATTCCCATGGTCCCGGTGACGACGCTGTTTTTCTGTCTGCGGGGCAAGATTGCACACCTTGGCCGGATCCACCCGCTGTGCCACGTCTGGGCACTTTCATCAACCTCGGCTGGCAACCAGGGACGTCGACGGAAGGGCGTGTACTTAAGCAGCTCCAACAGTCCGGCCAGTCGGAGCACGACACCGCTGCGGAAGCCATGACGCAAATTCGCTTGTTCGTTCAGGCGCTGCTCCTTTCTTCAATCATCTCATCGAAGCCATCCGTGGATTACGCGCCCGATTCCCATGGTCCCGGTGACGACGCTGTTTTTCTGTCTGCGGGGCAAGATTGCACACCTTGGCCGGATCCACCCGCTGTGCCACGTCTGGGCACTTTCATCAACCTCGGCTGGCAACCAGGGACGTCGACGGAAGGGCGTCTACTTAAGCAGCTCCAACAGTCCGGCCAGTCGGAGCACGACACCGCTGCGGAAGCCATGACGCAAATTCGCTTGTTCGTTCAGGCGCTGCTCCTTTCTTCAATCATCTCACCGAAGCCATCCGTGGATTACGCGCCCGATTCCCATGGTCCCGGTGACGACGCTGTTTTTCTGTCTGCGGGGCAAGATTGCACACCTTGGCCGGATCCACCCGCTGTGCCACGTCTGGGCACTTTCATCAACCTCGGCTGGCAACCAGGGACGTCGACGGAAGGGCGTCTACTTAAGCAGCTCCAACAGTCCGGCCAGTCGGGGCACGACACCGCTGCGGAAGCCATGACGCAAATTCGCTTGTTCGTTCAGGCGCTGCTCCTTTCTTCAATCGTCTCACCGAAGCCATCCGTGGATTACGCGCCCGATTCCCATGGTCCCGGTGACGACGCTGTTTTTCTGTCTGCGGGGCAAGATTGCACACCTTGGCCGGATCCACCCGCTGTGCCACGTCTGGGCACTTTCATCAACCTCGGCTGGCAACCAGGGACGTCGACGGAAGGGCGTCTACTTAAGCAGCTCCAACAGTCCGGCCAGTCGGAGCACGACACCGCTGCGGAAGCCATGACGCAAATTCGCTTGTTCGTTCAGGTGCTGCTCCTTTCTTCAATCATCTCACCGAAGCCATCCGTGGATTACGCGCCCGATTCCCATGGTCCCGGTGACGACGCTGTTTTTCTGTCTGCGGGGCAAGATTGCACACCTTGGCCGGATCCACCCGCTGTGCCACGTCTGGGCACTTTCATCAACCTCGGCTGGCAACCAGGGACGTCGACGGAAGGGCGTCTACTTAAGCAGCTCCAACAGTCCGGCCAGTCGGGGCACGACACCGCTGCGGAAGCCATGACGCAAATTCGCTTGTTCGTTCAGGTGCTGCTCCTTTCTTCAATCATCTCACCGAAGCCATCCGTGGATTACGCGCCCGATTCCCATGGTCCCGGTGACGACGCTGTTTTTCTGTCTGCGGGGCAAGATTGCACACCTTGGCCGGATCCACCCGCTGTGCCACGTCTGGGCACTTTCATCAACCTCGGCTGGCAACCAGGGACGTCGACGGAAGGGCGTCTACTTAAGCAGCTCCAACAGTCCGGCCAGTCGGGGCACGACACCGCTGCGGAAGCCATGACGCAAATTCGCTTGTTCGTTCAGGCGCTGCTCCTTTCTTCAATCATCTCACCGAAGCCATCCGTGGATTACGCGCCCGATTCCCATGGTCCCGGTGACGACGCTGTTTTTCTGTCTGCGGGGCAAGATTGCACACCCTGGCCGGATCCATCCGCTGTGCCACGTCTGGGCACTTTCATCAACCTCGGCTGGCAACCAGGGACGTCGACGGAAGGGCGTCTACTTAAGCAGCTCCAACAGTCCGGCCAGTCGGGGCACGACACCGCTGCGGAAGCCATGACGCAAATTCGCTTGTTCGTTCAGGTTGGTTACCTCAAACACGTCAAATGCTATCGTAGCAATGACCTTTGTCTGTTTTTGGTGTCGTGCCCCAACGACGATGTGTGCTCTTGGTGGAAAGCGTTTTGTTATTACTGTTTCCAGTACACGTACGTTTTTTCGGTCTCTCAGCTCCTCTTATTAATGTCGGGAGACGTCGAAATGAATCCGGGCCCTGATACCGCCATTGACCACGTAGATAACCCAGGACCTCATACCGACAGCGCCCACATAGCGAGTATTCTAGCTGCTGTGCAGAGGATCGAGGCTACGCAGACAGACATGTTGGCGAAGGTTGTGTCTCTAGAGAGAGGGCAAAAAGCTACCGATATATCAGTTCAACAACTGTTCTCTAGGATAAGTGCTGTGGAAGCTAAGTTGGCTGCGACCGACACTGCGTCGGAAACTACGCTTCAGCCTTCCCAAGGCATGTCTGTCGAGCTGGCGAATATCCAGAAACAGTGTGAAGACAATGAAAATCGACTTAGAAGGTCAAATTTGTTGTTTTTTGGTTGCCCTGATAACCAATCCGAAACGTGGGGGCAATCGGAAGAAAGAATCATCCAGTTTTGCGCGCAGAACTTGGGCATTGCGCTCGACCCCTCAAATCTTGAAAGATCGCACCAGCTGGGAAAATTCAATTCCAAGAAAACTAGACCAATCATTGTCAAGTTTGCCCGATTTAAAGATAAAGAAAACATTTTGTCCTCTGGTTTCAAGCTAAAAGATACCCCTACGCTGTGCGTGAAGATTTTTCCGAGTCTGTGCGACTTGCTCGAAGCAAACTTTTTCAATGCGGAAAAGACTTAAACGTACCGTTTAATGTACGTTTCAACAAATTGCATATTAACAACAAACGATTCGTATTTAACCCTGAGTCTCAATCTGTCATCGAACTCTCCTAACTAGCTCGGCGGAATAAAAACAAAACCAAAACGTTACGGTCATCACATCAAGCTGCAACACGCGATAAAAACCAAAATGTTTCTGTCCTCTTCACAAACATTCGCAGTGTCATGCCAAAACGAGACGAGCTTCATGACGTACTCGAGGATAGCGCATCAGACATAGTCATTCTCACAGAAACGTGGTTGAAACCCGATATTGAAGACAAAGAAATGTTTCCTATTAACTTTAACTATAACGTGTTTCGGCATGACCGGAGTGGACAGAGAGGTGGTGGTGTGCTCATTGCGATAAAAAGGCACACTATCTTCTTTTGGCGTGTGTGTATTGAACAACAGCTTGGAATTTACTTGCATATGCGTTTGTACTCCCTCGAGTAAGATTGTTGTAGGAGTGTGTTATAAGCCGCCTGACTGTGCTTCATCCTTCCCTACCGATTTGTGCTCTCTTCTCGTTGATATTAAAGGTCGTTTTCCTAAAGCCGACATGCTGTTATTTGGCGACTTTAATTTTCCTTTCATTGACTGGTCATATTTATCCTCTGGTGGTACAGCAGCATCTAAGCAATTCCTGGAAATGTGTCTCACTTTAAACTTCACACAGTTAGTTGATCAACCAACCCGTGCAGATAATATCCTAGACTTGATACTAACCACGTCACCAGACACCGTAAAATATATTCACTACTGTGAAGGGCTAAGCGACCACAGGCTACTGCATATTACCTTATCACTTCCCGTTATCGTAAATCATCCTATTTCTAAGATCATTCAGGATTATATTAAGGCAGATTACGTATCAATAAACCGCGAGTTGACAACTTTTTTTTACTCTTATGTTGATAATTTTTACTTTAGATCGGTGGAGGAGAACTGGGTGGTATATAAAACAAAAATGAATGAACTTGTGAAAATATTTGTTCCTACAATCCGTATTCGTCCAGATTCCACTAACCCATGGTTTACAAAAACTTTGCTTTCATTGCGAAATAGAAAAAAGATACTCTTTGCGAAAGCCAAACGTGTCGACACGACCGAAGTTTGGGAGGCTTACAATTCTTGCCTCAGAGAGTACTCCAGGAGCCTTAAAGGGCACTCAAGTGCTTTTTGGAGAAGTTTGTTTTTGAAAGCATATTGTTTGTTGGGCTTCAGTCAATGAAAATGACCAGTTCTAGACGGCAAGACGCCGAAATAAACTCGCAGCAATAGAAATACGCAGGCACTATTTCCTCTTGGGGAGTCCATCCTGTGTCCCCACCACCGCCATAAAATTCAACCAATAAAAATTGTTAATTTCGTGGAGATTCCGAAAGTTACTAATATTGCTCTTTTTAGACACATGCACATTATATTTTGACAACCACGTCAAATCTTAGGATGTAGGTGACGTAATACAGCTATCTATTGTTTGAAAACGAGCGAACTATGTTTTCTCCTTGCCTTGTTACGCGGGAGTGATGTGCCCGCGCGGCGACGCGGCTGCGTCGCTCCGTCAAGTTCAACTCCGTCGTCTACCGGTTTTCTTCCCGAGGCTCCCACTTCATCCCGTTCTCGAAGCAAGGTTCGCGAAGACGCGAATGGTTACGTTGCACCAGGCAAGAAAACGACCACCGAGGACCTCCTCCACATTCCTCGTTTCTGTGCGGACAACTTCGAGGCATTCGCCAGCGGTGACCGTAGTTGTGGACGCCATCAGTCTGCTGTACCGACGCTTCTGCTTCCCGTCGCCGACGGGACCGAGCGAGGAACCCGCGAAAAAGTCCTGGTTAGTGTTTTGGTGATTTTTGTGAGTTTCATGAACGTCGCATTTGGCAGCAGTCTGCGTGACATACGTGTTCGAAACTGAGGGTGTTTTGTAGAAGAGAGAACCGTGTTTTTCGATCCGCGTAAATAAACTACGCATCGTAGAAAGCTGAATATCGCTGAGACGCTAGTGATGGCGACAGAATGCGAAAGTTTGCGAGCATGACGTTACCTGAATCAAAAGGATACTAATACTTTATTTGTACTTAGTGGGGGAGGATTACCCACGCGTACAGGGTCACAAAAGGCAATGCTGCCCATACCGGAATGGAGCCGATGTCCACCTAAGCCTAATAACGTCACGATCTTTTTTTTCTTCTAGGACCTAGGTTTTCTCTCTTTTACCACAGACTCGGGTCATTTTGAACATGATCAGCATCCACCAGCTCGCCTGCACACTCATTGTCGTCGTGTTCTGCGGTGCGGTTTATTTACTTGGACCAGAATGCACGGCTCTGTTTTCTCAAACAGCTGCCACATCTCGCAAGCCACCGGCAGGAATTCTTTTTCTCCCGGCCTGCCGGTTCGAGCTTCATAACTGAGAACACGCTTCGTTCGCGAGCTTGGAGCGTGTATGCGCAGCCAAAGCACGGCGAAACGAGCGAATGTGGAAACCGGTCATCCAAATGAGACGCCCTGTGATGTGCCTGTGCTTGTCGTGCCGGTTCCCACGAGTGGCTCGCGCACTGAACGGCCAGTGCGCGAGCCACACGGGACGAGCGCAGCGCTCGTCCCGTGTGATTCTTCTACGTCCTCGTCTGTTTTTGCTGTTTCCTACGATGAATTCCCACCAACTTGCCCAACTCTCCATTCTTCTAAGTGTTAGAAACTATCGATCAGCCCAAATTGCATCATTCAGGCATTGTGAAAAACATTGTAGTATAAAAGTGCTATTTGCAGGTCCTAGTCTCAGCAGCTGGACTGCTGCATCCTGCAAGGCAGAAAGGATCCTGAGGGACTGCACTGTCGAGATGAATCTCCCTGGTCGTGGAGGAGCCAGTACCGTTGGATACTTTCGACTCTGCCGTCCCCTACTGCAGCAGCGAGGTGCCATACAACTGCATATTTCCTGCTCCCAGCAGCATGCCAGACTCTGATGCGACATACTCTCCATCCCACTCTGCCAAAGGTTTCGAGAGGTAAGCTATGCGTATGTGCGCCTAGAACTTACAAGTTTGTCTGATCTTTGCACGCCTTGTGCATTTGTTTACCCTCCTCCGCATGCGTCCACATGCTTGTGCCCCCTTTAATTTTGCCCAGTGACAGTGCTTGCTTGCTTCGTCATCGTGCGTTCCTCGTGCTTTTTATGCTATCCATTGCTTGTGTGCCCCCCTCCTTGTGTTCCGATGCGCCACAGACGAGTATTGAAATACATGCTCTCCGCATATTTTTTATGTCCCTCACACGTAATACTGCATTGACTTTTCTTTTCATGTGCTGCCACAGACATCCTGAAGAGGCTACACCTTGGCAAAGCAGCTCTCCTGTTGGTCTTTAATAAATGGGGCTTTCATCGAGGAGGTAGACTGGAACTGTATAAACCAAACCTGGGCAACTGTGCATGACAGCACAAACATTTAACACAAGTTCAATACCATTCAGACTTACAAAGCTAAACATATTTTCCAGTCTACACTATGGTTTCCCCTCCCATCTGCAACATTGTCTCTTCTCGATTATTCACTGGTTCACAAAGATACAACCTATTATGCCTTGCTAACCTTTGAGGAAACAAATGAAAATAGTTTTAGCCAAAGCCGAATGATTATGCACAGGTTTGTTCGGACAGTAGAACTTTTGCCAAGCACCAAGGAGCATGCTGGAAGTGCATTTACACACGGCATCTGCAAGAGTAACTGTTGCAGATGCCAAGACATGCACACTCAGCATTTGCCTATGTCCCCACCATTCTCCTTTGTGCCTTGGCAAAAAGGTTTGATTTTAACCACTGAAAGGAATGTCAGTTATTCATTTACTGGGTAACTCGTATGTGCATTGAAGGAGCAAGAGCAAGCCTTGTTCCTAAACAGCGTAGTGTACGAGCCTTCCCAGCCAATGTGGCTCTGCGAACAAAGCCCTTGACTAGGATTTACATGCAACATAATCTGTCGGCACTCGTGTTTTGGCCAGTCTTTCTCTCTGTCTGTATCTAGTAGTGATAGACCGAATCTGCCGAACTTCAGATTCAGATATGCCAAACTGTTAAAAAAGTTTGGCGAAAATTCGTTAAAATTTGGCAAATGTCTGCGCACGCGAGAGATGCTATGGAGCCATGGATTGCAAATGGACGCCGTGCGGTTACCATCGGTCAGTGTAGTACTACCAGCGGTTACAGCAAGGTGTTGAGTATACGACATGGTAACTGTGTGTTGTCAGCCTTGTGAGTGTGGTTCGCTTCAATATTTTTTGCCTCAAGAATAACAACTAATTTGCGATAAGCTGCAAGCCACATAAGAACGTATTTAAAAAAAGCCGGAGCAGCAATATGCAGCAAACAACGTGGCGCACTGGAGGACGATCGTTCAGAAGCAGTTACATGCATTGACGGTCTCTCACGCTGTTCAGTAAACGCGCACAAAAATTGTTGCACCGTTTATTTGACCCGCTCCGGCCAAACCAAAAGTTTATCTCCACTGCATAAAAAAATGTCTGCTTCAAATGCCATTGCCTTGAAATTCCTCTCAAACTTTTACACGCATCCATAATATGAAAACTTTGATAAAGTGTTTAGTGCTTTACGAACCTCACGACGGACTAGCTTCGAAACAGTGTGAACTCTGTATTTATTTTTATCAACATTGCTGTGTTGATCTCCATGTTTTCTCCCATAAATCGGGCACCTCCTGAACCGCGAGTACCACGTGACTCGCGCCGAGCTGCTCTGTCGGCCATGTTGTCGGTAAACACGCGGATTCAACGGATTGCATTGTTCTGCTCTTAGGAGCTATATAGTGCTGTGATCGCTACTGCTCAACCTCGGTGTCACACCACTTCTGCAAAAAGTCACTGTAAAATTGCGAGTAAACTTGCAAAAATGATACCTATACAATTATCTTGCAGAATATTACATTATTTAGTAATAACTGTGTCAATGTGCATTAAAAAAGAAGAAACCTGAACCTTTTTTGCCTGAAATACAAAATATCAACTTTTAAGTTTGGCAACAAAATATTGTTACAGAATGTTTGAAAAAGATCGGCGAAAATTCGGCTCTATGTTCACTTCAGTTCGCCGTTGGAACGTTCTCGCTCAAAACCCGTGCCAGCAAAATTAATTGTTTCATTATTCGCTGTGTCAGATTTGTAGCGACGAGAAGAAAAGGGCACTTAGTGCATCGTTCACAAGTGTGGAGCAATCCACGACGACGTGAGCAATGGCAATGTGGAGACGATAGCAGACGACAGATTCACAACCCGGCGAAACCGAAACTACTTATTGACAGTCTCCTGCTCCCAGAGTGCACCTGAACCGCTAGGAGCGCTGCTATTTTACTTATTGCCCATTGGCTCCAATAGCTTGTAGCGTCCGCTGCAGTCAGTTGTAAGGTGAAACGGAGTATGGAAATATTTGCACAGAAGCGCCGCGAAGATGGCAGCCAACAAAACCCCGAGTGTTCTTGGTGAAAAGTTATGCAAATCGATTACAACTTTGAATTGGGCAATAGTAAGTTGTCACTTGGCTCTAACGGCTAACAATACATTTGTGTGAAGACCGACCATTGGACGATGCATTGTTTACTTTTGTGGTGAGAAAAACATGGTTCTATACCCAGTATAACAAAAACACTTTTATTCAGTCGCAGCAATCAGGGCACAGGAACCAGGAAAATGTGTCGCTGGCGATCGGTCCCTAATTGTTTTCACCATGCAGGAGGGCAGTGGTCGCCTGTTGCTCTGCCCCAGTCGCAGTCACAACCACAGCATCCACTGCCTATAGGCAGCGTACCAGAAGCACCTGAAACAATATCCATTGATTGAATGTAAGAAAAAAACACCACTTTAATTAACCACAGTAACTGAAGCAATGACCACACTGATCAGATGTAAGAAGCAATACTCTATACTCTCAAGTGTACACGTCTTGTGTTCGTTTCCCTGGGAAACCAATAATATATTATGCTGCTTTTATGTTCCCTTTCGCTGTGCATGTGATGCATCTGCCAACGAACAGCTAGTCGGCACAACAGACTATAAACACTGCGGAGAAGTGAGCTTGTACTGTATGCCAAGCACAGCACAGATGTCGAGACAACCTTGCTCTGGAAGTATGATCCACCATGAGCTCTGCAAGAAAGCCGAATCTGGTAAGGACGGCGAGAAGGCAATCCCAGATTTTTTGCGAAAGAAGCTTCTGTAAAGGGAACAATTCAACCAATTTCGTGAAGTGATCAGTCACGACAGGAAGATACTGATTACTGTACGTATTATGAGGAAACGATCCCATTACGGGTCGCAGGCAACAATCTGCCAAGGAGAGTGGCTTACGATTGGTTGCATAAATCTTGGTAGGTGACCTTCGCGTGGCTTTGACTTCTGACATCCTGGACAAGTGTGGGCATACTTCAGTATATCCTGCCTGATTCCTGATCAAGTCTCGACATGGCGTAACTTATTGCAAGTCATACTGCTGCTGCTGTGACCTGATGAGGCTGAATCATGGAAGTGACTGATGAACGGCGTTCGAAGTTTCACAATCCTGAAAGGCGAGCCATGGGCGGCATCGTCTGCTTGAAAAATGTAGCTGAGAAGAAGTCCATTCTCTCTCAGCAAGTATGAGTCGTACCTACCGTTGCTCTCGGTGCGGCCTACCCTTTGTTCTGCAAGCTTCTCGCACACCCGTAGACGGAGTTTCCCCTCCCACTGTGCCTTGCGAAGTTCTCTGATCACCAACGTCCCCCATTCTGACTGATGTGTCGGCCACAATGCCAGTTATTCCCACCAATGCATGTTCGTCCTGAGTGGGAAGGACCTGCAAAGGAGCACACGAGAGCACATCTGCCGCAACAAAACTCCTTCTTGTATGTAGTGGCTTAGTGGTATGCCTGTAATGTCGGAGCTCATTGTGCGAGACGTCCGACTGGATTCCGCAAATTATTCGGCCAGGAAAACACTTGATTGGTCTGGATCTGAAAGTATGTGCCATTGAAATACATGTTAAATTTTTTAGGGCAAAAATAATGGCGAGACACTCCTTTTTCATTGCGTAATAGTAGTGTTTGGCCGCTGTCGGCATGCGGCTGGTGAAGGCAACTGGCCGAAGAACACCGTTGTGTTCCTGAAGCAGGACTGCACCAAGGCCAGAGTCGCTGGCATCAGTCTGAACAACAAACAGTTTAAAGAGACCCGGAAACTAACGAAGCGAAGTCGGTGATTGCCTTCGAGAGCCGAGGGAAAGCGTCTTGTTGCTTTCGTCTCCAATGCCAATTTTCTCCTTTGCACAAAAGCAAATGCAAAGGGTTAGCTATCTTGGCACAGTGTGGGACGAGTTGGCAATAACATCCAATCGATCCTAGAAAGCATTGCAAGCTCTTGACGTCTTGCGGCTGCGGGCAATCGGTTATCGCGCACATCTTGTCCCGATTGGGGTGAAAAACTCGGGTTAACAACAGCAAAGCCAAGAAGGTTCATTTTCTTTTCAGGGTGAACTGTCAAGTTGGCAGATTGCATTTGCTCGAGGACAATCCTAAGATGTTCGAGGTATTTCTTGAAAGATTGGGGAAAATGACGTCATTCATGTACGCCATCACAAACTTGCTCTTTATATCATCGACACCAATGTCCATTCGATGTTGAAAGGTATCGGGCAAATTTGAAAGGCTCGAACACTCCCTTGTGATAGGTGAAAGCGGTTGTCGAAACCTCCTCTGGGTCTATCTCGATTATCCTAGACTGCAGTCAAGCGTTGTGAACACTTTCGTGTTGTCGATCGCGTACATGATCGAGTCGATCAAGGGAAACTGGTATGAATCTCTCACCGTTACAGCGTTGAGGCTGCGACGGGAGAAGCCCAATGACTCTGCGAGTTGCAAACAGCTCCGGTGTCGATCCACTCCTGTAGTGCTGCATTCAGGAGAGCTCGTACATGGACGATGAGGGGCTTTGGGTTGCACCGCAGTTGGTCGAGCGTCGCCAGTCTCGATTCGATGCAGCAGCACATCAGTCTTTCCCGGAACTTCCGTGTAGTACATTGGTGGAAATGGCTGCAAGATGCTCTCTAGCTGTTGCTTTTGTTTCCTGGACGCTGGACGCACCTGCAGGGCGTCTCAGACACCGGCAGGAAAGGCTGCAGCAAGCCTTGCTGTACAGAGAGCCGGGAGAGTTGCGCCGGTAATGCAATCCTCTCGCCTGGTGAAGGGGGTCACATCCAGCTGAATGTCCATCCAGCCAATAGCCGCCAACATCAAAGTCGAGCAAAAGTTTTTCGCCTGCAATAAAATCTCCACCAAAAGGTAATTGGCACGTTCAATCCTGGCAGATAAAGAAAATGCTAGCGTGCCTCTTCGTCGAATAGAATGCCGAGCCTTGCAGCGCACTGCAGAAGTGTATTTTAGGAACAAAGCGGTTCTTTTTTTTTTTGTTTTGCACAGCTCAAAAAAGTCTCCAATAAGCAAACTTTCTGCTCCGTTATCAAGAAGGGCGGCAAAGGGAACAGCAAGTAGACAAAGTGTCATGTGAGGCTCGATGCATTGATCTGTAGGTCGTATGCGACACAGACGAGAGAAGTGCTGGCGACTCGCTCATCCCGAGGCTGGAACTCGCTGCCGCCAGCTTGGGCCGGCGGCAGCGAGATCTCCAAGTTCAGCGTCGCGGGCCCTGTTGGTTTCCCTGGTTCCTCTGGCCCCGGCACCACCAGTGCAGGCATTGGCTGCGAGAATGGTCACGCTGTCCGTAGTTGTAGCAGGAACTGGGCTGCCAACGGTCTTCTGCCGCTCTATTTCCCATGTTACCCCAGTCTCTCCAACACTGGCCGCTGCCTCTCAACTCCACTGGTTCATTCCCTCATTGCCAGCCACCTCTCGGCCCAAGCTGGGGCATTTGTTGGCCGTTCAATGATCTCGAAGACGGTTAGGCAGCCGGCCTTCGCCGTGGGGGGACTGCAGCCGGCCGCTTGAGAAGGTCTGCAGCACCTGCGGCGAAATTTCGCTCTGGTGCGGGCCCCCGGGGGAGGGGGGCAATTCCAGCTGCCTGGGGCTTCCCTGGATTAGGAATTTAGACTCTTGACGACCCAGCTTGTTGTAAAAACATTGGACCTCCCGACGACAGTCAAGGGGGTTCAGGGCGAGGGGCAAGTAGGCGAGGTTGGCACAGACCCTTTCAGGAAGGTGTCGAGTCGGAGTTGCTCGTTCTTGGTCGACGCATGTGGGGGTACCCACGCACAGGACGGCTCGGAGGCTTCTGCAGCTGGGGGCGGGAGGCCTGTAGTTCACGCAAGCCGCGATGGTTTCCTACACGAGGTCTTCAATGGTGTCGTAGTTGGACCCATGAAGATACATGTTGTAACAGGGGTGACTGACGAACAATGCGAGTAACCCTCTCCGACTCGAGAGCAGCTTGCACTGCTCGGTTGAGCAGTTCCTGCATGACCCGAATATACTCCACAAGGCCTTCTTCTGGGTTCTGTGTGCGACACTCGATTTCCCGCTGGACTCGGGACTCGTACCCCGGTGCCAGGAACTCCTCTCGGAAGCTGCGGCGGAACGCCTCAAGAGATGGAAATAGAATGACTAATACCCGTGCCACACGGGCAACTCGAATACCATTTACAACGAATGACATTCGTGTGATTGACGAATCGGCTCGCGATCTGTCGCGCGTGGAACGCCCCACGCTCGGAGTGTCGCTCGCTGATTGGCCGATCGTTCAAATGTCATTCGTTGTAAATGGCATTCGAGTTGCCCGTGTAGCACGGGTATAAGGCTATACGCACGACACTGAGAGCTCACGCTGGACAGAGCGTGTATCACTGGGAGCTCGTTAACCCCCACCCCCACCCGCCCTGCGTTCACGTCGCTTCGCTGCGACAGTATGCGGCTGCTAATTACAAAACTACCGTATTTACTCGAGTAATAGCCGCACTGTTTATGAAGAAAACCTGAGGGTTCGCTTTTCCGCGGAGCACGCAGATTGCCAATCACCGCGATCGACAGCATGATTCCAGCTGTTTACAAGACAGAGATAATGTTTTCGTGCGAAGATACCATCTGTGAAGATTGCATTTGTATGGAGAATCGTGTTCTCGATCTGGTTATTCGCTTTGTTATTTATGCGCAACGCAATGATTGGCTGTATATGTGTTCTGTGGGAAAGTAGACGGAATGGCCTTGTTCATAAATAGTGCGGCTATTACTCGAGTAAATACAGTATTAGCCATTTGGCCCAACCCCCCCCCCTCCCCCTTTGCGGCGTCCAGCCGGCAACCAAAGCTCCGCTGTTCCCCATGCACCTCCGGAAAGGGAGGACCATACCATTTAGTTGAGCGAAGTTTCGTCGAAAACATTCATTCTTTTCACTGTTAATCATAGAAAAGAAATGTAAATATTGCCAAATGCCTCAACAAAACAAATGTTGAGAGAAAAAAAGGTAAACCCACAAGGGGGTTCGAACCCTGGTCTGCTGCGTACGAGGCAGACGCGTTACCACTATGCTACTTTACAGCTTCGGAAATCTTGTTTTGACAGTTAGTTTTATACGAGAACCAAAACGTTTCGCGTCGTGCATATAGCCATTTCCGCGTCGAGGTGCAGTCAATTAGAATCTGCAACCATCTGCAACACCCACCATCGTCTCGCACTCGCCGGCAAGGCAAGGGGGAAGATCCGCTTCAGCACGTAGGCATCCGAGGCGCTACGCGTCCGAGGCGCTGGACGCTCTTGCGTAGACGCCCAGCACCGCCACGAAGTCGGCGACGGACTTGCGGTCGTCGAGCCCCTCGGGCTCGCGCTGCCGCTGGCCGCCGGTCCCGCCCGTGACGGCTGTTCAATGCTCCGTCACCAACTCGAGGGCGGTAGACATACGGTCATGGAGGGCCAGGATCTCAACCGACGACGGACCGGAGCCCAACTCCGACTCCGTGTCGCTGGAGGAGTCCTCATTCTCGGCTCGCAGCTTGGGAGGCATGGGCAAGAAGACTAAAACGCACGGCAAACAAGACAAAAAAACAAAAAAAAACAGACACGTGAAGCGAACATTAAAAAAGCAATCGATCGCTAAGTGCGTTCTATCGAACAGGCATCACGTGCGGACATGCGGCAAGAAAAACGGGCGCCGATGATTGAAACGGTGTCGACGCCGATCGCAAGTTTCACGATCGGTAAGCCGTACTCACTTGTTCCTTGTCGCCCCGCATTTTCTTCTGCCCATAGTGGCGTCTATTGTGTAAAGCGAGTCGTAGCACACCCGGGCTGAGGCACAGCGAGTCGAAATCCAAGTGGCTCGTCACGCAGCGCGCCGGCCCTGCTGCTTGCGTACGACGGCAGGGTACACCCGGCGGCAGACAACCTGACGACGATCTCCATCGGCATGCAGCAACCGCATTGGCACCTTAGAACAGAAAACCGGCATCAACTATACATGTGAGTTATAATACAATAAAGAGCGTATCACCTATCAGTCTGTGTTGCGGAGCCGCTGGGTTCCGTCGCCGAGTGCGTTCTTCTGTTTTGTATCCGGAGTCCGGTGTCGATGCCGAAGACGCTTCGCTGGCTTCGCAGCGCCGTGGAATGCCGTCGTCTACGTTTGCGCCGCGTTCGAGGCGTCGGCGTCGCGCGTAGAAGCGGCGTCGTACGGGATGAACCTGATATCTGCCGTCCGCCGAAGAATTTCCATACGACGACACCACATTCGATGAACGTTTTAAAATGAGTCCGTCCAATACGCACACATTCGAAAAAATCAGTGCGCCGAGTACGCGCACATTTCAAAATCAGTCCGCCGAATACGCGCGCATTTCAAAATCAGTCCGCCGGGACTCGTGATTGGCTGGCGCACGCCCTTCCCTGCTGCCTTCCCGTCCGACAGCGCCCCTGACGGTGTGCGCCTGGGCGCAGAACACCGATCTTTGATTGGATTTTTAATAGGGAAATCGGCCGCACTTGAATGTAATTTTAGGATTTTTAGGATGCTTAGAGCCCGTGGATTGCGTTATGACAATAAATAGACGATCTCAGAATCCACTTGAGTGCCCCTTTAAAGGGGCCCTGCAAGGACTTTTTTACTGTTTTTTTATTTGCACCGAACCTGACTGCACTCAACGTAGTAACTTAGTGAAACTTTTCTTCTCGAAATTCGCTTTGTTTTAAAAATTATAGGCAAATTAAAATTACAGAAACAAGCAAAATACACCATCTTCCCGAGGGGAACCATGGGGTGATGCGGAGCATCGCAGATCGTTATTAACGGTGTTATTAACGGTGTTAGTAACGTTGTTAGTAACGTTGTTAACTTGCGTGTTATTACGTTGTTAACTTGCGAATGGACGCCGCTTCTCGTTGCCGTAGTTCAGGGTCTGCCGCTCGCTTCAAGCGTTTGCGCTCAGCGTCGCGTGCCCTTCGCTGCGCAGCTTTGTCTTCAGTGGACGTAGCGTTGCTGTTAGTTTGTGGGGTGGTGCTGACGCTTGCTTGCGCCAACCCACTAACTGACGGGACTGTTGCTTCCATCACACTTCATCGGAAGAACGGAGTGAAGTGGAGTCAACAGCGCTGAACTCGTGGTACAGCTTCTCGCTTGCCTTTATTTTTAATTGCTAATCTTTTCCTTCCTTTTGCATTTCATTTTTCTTTTCTCCTTCTTCCGTCGCGTCGGTTCTCCCCGCACCAGCCCCCGATAGATCTCTTCTTTTAGATTTAGCATAACTTTTCTTCTGCTTATATTTACATCATTTCCAAATTATCCTCCTTAGAATTGGCAAGCATAGCTTCTCTTTGCTTAATTCATTTGTTCCCTTCTTGACTGATTTCTTTTGGCCGGCCGGATTTGGGCTGCGGCGGACGCGAGCGGCCGAGAAACGCTAGCAGACGACAGCCGCAGAGTTGCGGGGAAAGCCCACCCCACTGGAAAGCCCTGGCGTGGCGCTGCGACCCGCGCGCCCAAAACTATCCTCCTTTCACTCCTCCGGGGGAACGCGCGCTACCGCTGCTTATATTCACACTTGAAGGAGAGGAGACTAGAGGAGGAGAGTTGCGCATGCGCGCGCGGTGTGAGTAAGAGCGAACGCACGCGAAGTGCACGCAGCTGGTAGAGAGACAGAGCGGAGAGAGTAACGCGCAGCTGTTGGAGAGAGGGAAGGAGGAGAGTTGCGCATGCGTAGCGTGAGTGCGGACTACGACGCCGCGGGACATAGACCCGAGCAAGAGATGCACCGCATCTAAAATAACCTCCCTCATTACGTCCTTGGTTGCTTGAGTGGCCGTGAACAGGGAGCGATAGTGAGCTCATCGAGCGCTCACGGCTGCCGCACTCCGTGTCGATGGCGCTAGAGGGTGCCACTAAAGCATATTCTGGATAGGCTGTATGCAGCGGGCAGCCAGAGCGGCTCTCATTGCATTTGCTGCGCGATTAAACACTAATTCGGCATGACACTTCATTCGCCACGAACGACAGCAAATACGGGGTAAAGACCGGTTCAGAATGGGATCCCCTTCGCGCTGCCGTACCGCGAAACGGCTAAACCACAAGAGAAGCTTCGCCGAAGGCCTTCGGAACGCTTGAAGTCGGTTGGATCCTTCTGTCGTTACGACCGCAGCCCCGCCGCGTACATCCGGGACCTTTCGGTGTCGGCGCCTGATCCCACTACTCCTTTCTAGTATATGCGCCGCCTTTTCCACCGCTTGGTGGCCGGTATGTCGACACGTCAATTCTTGTTTCTGTACTTTCTGAACTGCATTTGTTTCTTTTCTGATCTGAAATACTGAACAAAAACTACTTTTATAAATAATTGAAACGGTTCGCGCCACTTATAATTTATATTTCGACTAAAAAGCAGCTTTTAGCGGCTCTGACCAGTAGTAAGCCCAGGACCAAAGACGTCAAATTTTGCGCGCTTTCGGTACCGCGGGTCGCCCTCATCGGTAGAGGAGGTTTCCGTGTCGTCGGGTTAAAATATGACGCACTGATATTTAGTTACTCTCTCCGTGCCCGCTGGCTTGCCCAAAGCCCAAGAGACGTAGAAACCGCAAAAAAGGTCGACGCTTAAATATAATTGCAGGGCCGCTTTAAGCTGTCCAAAAATAAATTCTTCTTCCATGACTTACCGATCATCCTGCGGACTAATCCATGGAAGTTCTGGAACTTAGTATCACCAAAAACTAATAACCCTATCGTACATCTTACCCATGAGAATAGCGACCTCATCCCTGAGAGCGAGTACCCTAAAGTACTAAATGACTACTTTTCCTCAATTTTCACTATAGAGTGCTTAGCCACTATCCCTACTCTCACTGAACAGCTTTACGAGCGAATGCCCCCAATCAGTATAGACCCTACCGGTATCGTAAACCTAATAGAAAAATTAAAAATTAGATCGTCCGCTGGTCCTGACAATATAAATTCGAAAATTCTCAAACACCAGCATTATTTCTAGTGAATTTTTCGCTCATATATAATCAGTCCTTATCTGAAAGCGTCCTTCCTTCAGTCTGGAAAATTGGCAAGGTTGTCCCGATTTTTAAACAGGGAATTCGCTCTACTGTCTCTAACTATCGCCCGATATCTTTAACATCTGTCTCATCCAAACTTCTTGAGCACATACTTTACTCTCACATCATGACTCACATAACAACAAACAGATTTTTCTTTAAGCATCAACATGGATTCCAAAAGGACTATCCTGTGAGACGCAGCTCTGTGACTTCATTCATGATCTACACACTAACCTCGAGTGTCATGCTCAGACAGACGCCGTCTTTCTTGATTTCTCCAAAGCTTTCGACCGTGTCCCCCATCAACGTCTCCTTTCCAAACTGCCCTCTCTCCACCTTGATCCTTTAGTGTTTGCATGGATACGCAACTTCCTTTCCTCCCGCGAACAGTTCGCGGTCATCATTGATCACGAGTCCACCTTAACAAATGTCTCCTCTGGTGTTCCGCAAGAATCTGTTCTCGGGCCTCTGCTTTTTTTAATATTTATCAATGACCTTCCTTCCACCATTTCCTCTAAAATACGCCTCTTCGCACACGACTGCGTAGTCTATAACAAAGTAACATGTGTGCATGATCACAACCAGCTACAAGATGACCTTCTAAAAATTAACCAACGGTGCAACACCTGGTTGATGTCAACAAACAAATCCAAATGTAAATTAATCCGCTTCACCAGGAGAAAGTTATCCTATATCATCAGTACTTCCTCTAGTATGACCTAATCGAAACCGTTTCAATGTATAAATATCTTGGTGTAAGACTAACATCAGACCTATCATGGAATAACCGCATTGAAGCCATACATGCTGACTCATCGAGAACTCTAGGCTTCATCCGACGTAACCTGCGCAGTGCTCCTCCACTCGTCCGCAAAATGGCGTACGACACGTTCTTCAAACCAAAATTAGAATATGCAGCTTCCATCTGGAGTCCCCATCAGGCCTACCTCATCAACCACCTGGAAGCAGTGCAAGACCGATCCGCTCGTTTCATCTTGTCCACCTACGATTTTTCTGTCAGTGTATCCGCGTTAAAAAGTCAACTAACCTTGTCTTCTTTGCAGCTCCGCAGAAAACTCTCTCGCCTCTGTCTCCTTCATAAAGTCTACTATCATTGTACCGACCTCAATAACTCTTTGTTATCACCTCCTGACAGAACATCTTCTCGTCTTAACAACTCTTGCACAATCAAACGTTTTTCCGGTTCCACAAACTCATTCAATCAGTCTTTCCTTCCTCAAGCGATCTCCGACTGGAACAGTCTACCATCCTGCATCGTCACCATCGTGGACCCAGAAGTATTTCTATCAAGCTTACGGATTCTTTCTCCTTGTTATTAGTATTTTTGTCAGTATGTACGATAAATGAGCTTGACCTGGATGTATTAATTAGCTTGTGTTTCTTCCTTTTCTTGTTTGTGTAACATGTATATACCCCCCCCCCTTATGTAATGCGCTAACCGGGCCCTTAAGGTGAAAATAAATGAAATGAAAAAAACACAACATTCCGTTGAGATTGCCAATGGTGTTATTAAAAACGCATGCTTTTGTAGATGATAAAAACAAATAAGAAAATTCGTAATTTGTTTTTCGCGGACAGCGTACACAAATTACAATAATCCTCTCAAAATAAACGCACTATTTTTTTTTTCGCGGGAGTGATGTGTTTGGTCATAAGTTCCCGAGCGCACGCTCGCTTGGTTGAATCGTAATCCGGGCTGTATGAACAACGAGGCGAGGGCATTCGAGATTTCACTCCGCGGTTCCACCGGTCACAGGCGCGAGGGTCCTTCGCTTGCTATCGACTGATAGTGGTCCTGGTTTCAGAACATGCTCGTCCCATCGCCGGAGATGACCTCGGTGTGTTGCTATCTTTGATTTTTTAATCGGGAAATCGGCAGCGTATTGTCATGATTTAGGGATTTGAACGATGCTCAGTGCCAGCAGGGTGAGTCGTCGTCATATTTAGGCGATAGCAGAAAGCTCCTCTGGGCACCTTTACGTATTCAGAATTCAATCGACAAAATTATAATTAGTTCTGAAAAAAATATTGCTCGTTTCATTCGCTGCACGGTGCTTGATGGATTCTGCACTTACAATAAAATAATTGTGTTTTCGCCTTTTTTATGGTTCCCTAACAATTTAAAGTAGGTAGCGTGTTAGCATTATTCGCTAGTGAGTTTAGTTATGAACCGCTTTCATCTGGATGACCGTCGTGTTTGGGTGTAACTTGTGCGTGGAGCAGCTTGAATCTCCTAAGCTGGCAGTCGAATTGTACTAGCTAGAACTTTTATCGACAGTGTGAACCAGTCCCAACATTCTAGAATCTACGAAAATCACATTGTCTAAAACTTTAATCGATTATTTCTTTTTAATTTGTTCAGGTTAGCGTTTTTGCATGTCGTAGGTTTGAACAACGCAACTTTAGAGAAACAAAAAAAACTTGAGACGACCGAACGCAACAAAAAAATGAGAGGTGAAGGCGAGCATCAAATCTCAAATACATGATTGAGTAAAAGACGTTCAAACCTAGGGCAGGTTCTTCTGGTCAACATTAGACTCACTCACCTCTGACACAGAATCACGGTACTTCTTAAAAGCTTTCTCTCGCGCAAGCTCCGTACAGAATTGAGCTGTTTGCTGTAATGTAAAATCCCACAATCAACATCTCCGTAATTATCTGAGTCTTGTGAAGTTACCACAACTGATAGATGAAAACTGAACAATGTTAAAGGGTGTTTGTTTGATTATATTAGTTTTTTATCTCCAACATAACATTAAATTAAGTTTAAATAGTTTGATTTTAAATTATCGAACACAATGTTTATACGTGGAAGCTTCACTAATCAAAGCTATCTAAAAATATGCATATATTATATTGTTTCGTGTTTCTCCATATTTCAAACCAATTTAACAAAAACTATCTGTGTTATCTAATGTGCTTATGTTCGGCACCCATATAAGTGACAACATTAATGCATGAGGCAAACTGGATGAGTGAACGAAGAAAGAAACATCAATGTTTTCTAGCTACATATGTCTCAAACTGTTCATGTTCTCAGAATAACCTTTCGCGTATATCCACTTTCCTAGCTGTATCTTGCGTTCCCCTCAAAACACGCAGAAGGAAACGCAAGGTTAGTTTGACAAATTGGCAACGGAAGAAATTTTCTGCGTAAGCACTTGGCTTAACTAGTTCAAGTACGACGGAAGCTTTAAAGATGGCTATCCAGCGGTGGAAACGGAGTGAAGTACAATAATTTGTAAGCTATCGTCATGTACGGCAATAAATATTGACCCTGTAAATCTGGTTACATTTTAAATGGAAGAATCAGGCGTGACAATTAAGTGACATTCCCATTTCAGTTCACCGTCTTTGACAACAAAGCAAGGTTACGTCCCATGGAGTTTATAAGGCAATTTTATACAAGCTTGTATGAAAAAGGTTTGGACAAAGGAATAGCAAATATATATAAAAACATTTTTTTTACTCACCTCGGCCATACTAACAGGCTTTGGAAGCTTCTCGGAAGAAAACATTGGTGTCATTTTCTGTAAAAAATATATATGAGGTTTGGATTTTCATTTAAAGAGACCCGGGTCAAAAGAAATCGCTTTTTTTTATTCCGGCTTAAATTAAATAGCATTAGAGAATTTACTAACCATATAAATACTAGGCCGTTTTGCCATTTTAGGTAAAATTTTAGGTATCCTTATTCTTGGCCAGATAGCGGAGGAATCATGAAGTGACTTAGACCTTCAACTACCCGGATATTTTTAACTGTACCTGGGCCGGCTTGCCAGAAACGATGTCTCAGTTGAGCCTGTGAAAGAAAGCACTGGCAACTCCAGCGCACGAGCTGAGCGGGACTCAAACCGCGTCTCAAGACGCTCCAGCCTCTGCAGTGCTTTCTTTCGCACAGTCTAAACTGAGACGCTGTTCAAGCAAGCCAAACTTGGTACATCGGTACAGGATAAATTCTGCGAATCAACTTTTATTGAGTGCACCCATCTCGGTCGTATTCGGATCTCATCGCTGATGATTTGTTTACCGTGTATTCATATTAAGTCATCGAGACGACGTTTACAAAGCAACAGACCCATCTGACTGCCAACAACGCGCTAATACAGCAAGCAAGTGTTCCCAAATGCGCCTTTTGCGCACCGAAACGCGAGGATCAGCACACCAATCAAAGACCGACATAGAGAACGGCCAGGGAACGGTGGAGTGGCCGCAAAGTTGCGCCGTCATTGCTTGGGGTCGGGGGAAAACAAAAGGATGTGGGCGTGTTTGGGGGGTAAAGAAACCAACGAGGGTACACAACGAGCTGACAAACACTTTCGAAAATACTCTGTTGGAAACTGAAATGACTGCACAATGGCAGACACGCAAGACACCGCAGAAGTTAGATGCCTAGAGGAGGAGGAGTACAACATTTATTTGTCCATAGATGGGGTCAGGGAAGAGGGAGTGTTGAGAGAGCCTCCCCTTCTCCCCCTCAGTCGGCGGCCAGGAGTTCTTGTTCCTTGGCGGCGGCCTCGGCCATCTGGACCAGACGGACCTGTTCTCCCGGGTCCGAGCTGAGCAGCACGGTCTCCCACTGCTCGGAGGTTCTAATGTCTAACATTAAAATTTGAGCTCTATTACTGTCGTTTCTATGTTTTTTAAAGGGACAGGCCCACACCATATGTTGCAGGTCGGCCCTGTCGCCGCAATGCTTACATGCGCTGGAGTAAAGCCCCGGATAGCAGCGGCTGTACGCCACTGGGTTTGGAAATGTGTTAGTTTGAAGAAGGCGCCACGCCACTGACTGCCATTTGGACAGCGTCCTGTCTGCTGCGGGGTATTTAGCCCTTCTCAGCCTGTAGTGGTTAATCACGTCCCGGTAGGCAACCAGCCTGTCTCTGTCCGACCGGCGGAACGAGTGTGCGTCAAAGATGTTGGTGACGTCGGCCCGGTCGGTTAAGCCTCGAGCCGCGTCGTGAGCATTTTCGTTCCCTGGGAGGCCAGAGTGAGCTGGCGCCCACACGATTAGGACTCCCCGAACTCGATCTCCGTGGAGACCGGTCCGTAGAATTTTGAGTGCCTCGGACGATATGCGTCCCCTCGTGTAATTTAAAATTGCCGGCTTGGAGTCGCTTACTATGAATTTGATCCGGGAGGACGAGGTCATTGCCAGTGCGATGGCTGCTTCCTCCCCGACCTCCGATGAAGTCGTGAAGACCGTGCCAGATTTGATTAACTTGCCCTGTCGATTAACTACCGATATGGCCATGGCGTCGCGACTACTGTAATCTGCGGCGTCCACGTAAACCACGTCCTCGAGTTGTGCGAACCTTTTATCTAGTGCTCGAGCTCTGGCCTGCCTGCGTTCCGTATTGTGTTCGGGGTGCATGTTTCTTGGTAATGGTGGGATGTGTATATGCCCCCTGATGTCGGGTGGAATGTCGTGTTTCTCTCCGGGTCTTCCTTCGTAGTTGATATTTAGCGTCTGGATGATGTGTCTGCCAGTCGGGCTCTTGGTAAGCCTTTCCATCTGCGCTATCCTCTGTGCTTCTACTAGCTCGTCTAGCGTGTTGTGCAATCCTAGTGCTTCAAAGCGCTCGTTGGAGGTCGTGATTGGTATGCCGATTGCCTGCTTGTAAGCCCTTTTAATTAAAGCGTTGATTTTCTTGCGCTCATCTGCCTTGACGTCAAGGAAGGGAGCGACGTAGGTTACTCGACTCAAGACGAATGCCTGAACCAACCTCATTAAGTTGCCCTCCTTCATTCCGTGATGCCGATTGGCTATCCGCGAAATGAGGCGGGTGGTTTGATACACACTTCTTTCGAGTGTGCTGATTGTCTCGATGTTGCGGCCGTTCTCCTGAATTTTCAGGCCTAAGACCCCAATGCAGTGTACAACCGGGATGGGCAGCCCCCGCAAGCGTATAGCTGAATTTGTGGTTTTTCGGTGGTTGCTTCCTTTTTCTGTCCTCTCCGGGTTGGCCGATAAAGGAGCAGCTCCGATTTTTGTGGGGAGCAGCTAAGGCCTTTCGGTTCCACGTACCCTTCCACCGCGTTTATTGCCTGCTGCAGTGTATCCTGCACGTGCCCGTCGCTGCCGCCAGCCACCCAGAGTGTGACGTCGTCAGCATACAGGCTGTAATTTAGTCCGTGTATTCTCTCTAAGAGGCTGGGTAGGCCGATCATAGCAACGTTGAAGAGGAAAGCCGAGAGGACAGAGCCTTGCGGCGTGCCTCTGCTCCCCAACTCCAGCTCGCCGGACTCAACCCCCCTACTGTCAGGGTGACCGTCCTGTCGGATAAAAAATCCCTGATGTAGTCGTAGGTCTTTTGACCTATACCTCTAATTTTTCTAGTGTTTTCTAGAATTGCTGCGTGTTTTACATTATCAAATGCCTTTGTCAGGTCGAGCCCCACAATGGCCCTGGTGTCTAGCGGGGAGCATTCCTCTCCATCTATAATTTGATGTTTGAGCCTCAGCATCACGTCCTGAGTCGAGAGCTTGGGCCGAAAACGTATCATGGTACAGGGAAAGAGTCCCTTCTCATCCATATACTTGTTTAGTCTGTTTAACACTATGTGCTCCATCAGCTTCCCCACGCATGAAGTGAGCGAGATGGGCCGCAGGGTCTCCAGCTGTAGCTTTTTGCCCGGTTTCGGTATCATGATAACCTTAGCGGTCTTCCATTCTGTGGGGATTTTACCGTCCTTCCAGCACTTGTTCATGTACTTGGTGAGAGCCTCGATGGAGTCGTCATCTAGATTCCTCAGCATCTTGTTTGTTACACCCTCCGGTCCCGGAACGGATTTGGCGCGGAGACCAAGTACGGCTTCCCGCGCCTCCGCCGTCGTGATACGGATGGTCAAGAGTCTCATTCGAGGCTCCCGCGTATATTCTAAGTTGTTCTTTTGGATTGGTCCCGATGTATCTATTGTGGACTTCCTTGATTAGGTCGTCGTTCGTGCCCTGGTAGGTATGCAGAATTTTACTTAGGTTGTGTTTCTGCGTGGTCTTGCTTTTATCTGGGTCAATTAAGTACCTAAGAATATTCCAGGTTCTTGCAAGGCCCATCTGTAGTTCCATACCGTCGCACGTGCTGTACCAGTTTTGGCGCGACAGCTGGTTCGCGTAGTCCTCTATTGTTTTATTAAGGATCGCTAGTCGTCGGCGAAGTGCGCGGTTTAGTTTTTGTTTGCCTAACGTTTTCTGCAAGCCTTGCTTCGCTTCCCACATATGTAGAAGCTTAGCGTCGGCCTGTGTTAGTTCGGCGTCCTCCGGAATGGTCTTTGTTGCTTTCTGCACGGATGCGTGAATCTGCTCGACCCACGATTCGATGTCCTCAATCTCGTGCGTCTCTGTTTTCCCCTCGCATGAATCACGTTCGGCTGGTCTGAGCTCCCTGAACTCGTCCCACTCGATGATCTTAAGCTGCGTGCCCTTTTTTGGTTTGTGGGGGCCCGCTTCTTGTTTTGTGGCCACTATATAGTGGTCACTTCCTAGATTTTCCTGCGTGTTTAGCCACTCGGCTTCCTTTTTAGCGTTCTTTGTGAATGTTAGGTCCGGTGTGGTGTCCGCACATACGCTGTTTCCCAACCTAGTGGGGTACGCGTGGTCGGTGACCAGAGACAGCCCCTCCTGCTGGGCGTCCAGCCAGAGATTCCGCCCTTTGATCATTTCCCGCTTGTATCCCCAGGCTGGGTGGTGTGCGTTGAAATCACCTACTATCACTAGTGTTTGGCGCTTTGCAATGTCTAATGTCTTGCGAAAAAGGTTCGCGAATCTGTGTTGCTTGCTGTGGGTTGCTGTATACGTTTAATACAAATAGGCTTCCCTTGCCCCTTTTTTGGCTTGAGATGATCTCCATCAAGGACGTGGTCTACGGTCGTTACGCCGGTATCGCGCCGTATAACCGGTAGATTACGTCTAACGAGGGTCGCTACTGTTAAACTTTTATCGTCCGAGGCCGGTTCATCCTCGCTGTAGTATGGTTTGTACCCCGAAAGTTTAGCCAAGGTTCCCGTTTCTTGCAGGCATATGACGTCTGGCGCCTCCCCTGCTATTTTATTGTCTATGAATTGCTGTAGGTTCCCCCTTTTGCGGCGGTACCCGCGGCAATTCCACTGCCAAATTATGTATTTCTGATTATTCGGTGCCATAAACCTTAAGCTGTGTATTTTCTAGACTTGTTCTTGCGCTTTCCAATGATGCGGGTCTGGCGTAAGGCTTGGTGGATTTCATCGGACCCGTTCCTCCTCCCCTCCGGTGAAGCGCGGTGAGATGGCCTCAATAGCAGTTACCCTAGCGTTGAGTGCTGCGATTTGCGTGCCTATGCTCTCGGCAAATTTCGCCAGCATGGCTTCGAATTTTGAGGTGAGCATATCGCTCAACTTCTCCCCGAAATGTTGCAGTGTCTCTGCGTCCCTTTTTTCTGCTCTCTTTGGGAGCCTTGGGGCGTTTGTTATTGTTGTGTCTGTCGCCTTACGCTTCGGGGGAGGAGACTCGGGCTCCGAGTTTTCCATCTCGTCACTAGACGAGTCCTCAGCTAGCGGGACCTGTGTGGGTTGTAGTGTGTTTGCCTTGCCCCGGTCTGGCGGTGGGGCCTGCGATTGCGAGGGACCCTGCGTTTCGGGGACTACTTTGTCGGCGTTTTCGCTTCCTTCCTCTAGTTTTGCCACTTCAGCCTTTAGCTTTGCATTCTCGGCGACTACCATCTCTAGCATTTGCTTGATTTTGGTGAGTTCCACCTGTTGCTGCCTGTCTGCCTGTTGCGCGCTAGTTTGGTTGCTAATCTTTTTCTTTGCATCCTGCGGAGCCGAGCTGTGGGAGACCGTGCTAGCCCAGCTCACCTTGTTCTGCTTGGTTTCTCCCGGAGTCTCGTGTCGGCCGCCCTGGGATGTCGATCTTGACTGATGTCGGCCTTGGGTGTTAGGGCTCCGGCATCTTGATTTAGATCTTGACCGGCGCTGCTGCCGCTGTCCCGCGTCGTTGTCGCTCCCTGATCCGCGGTGGGGCAGACGAGGGAAGGAGCCCGACCGATCTCTCGTCCCCCTTCCTCTCGTTATCCCGCCGCCCTCGCCGCCACCCAGAACGGACGTCGACTCTACGTTTCGGTGCCCGCCATATTGGCCGGCGCCATTCTGTCGTTCTCTATCTCGCTGTCTCTTCCGTAGTAGGTACGGCGTTTGGAACCGGTTCTTACAGTTTTTGTCTCCTGTGGGATGATCCCCACAACACAGGGCACACTTGGGGTCACATTTATGCCCGTCTCGTGGATTCTTTGTACCGCAAGAGCGGCATATTTTGTCTTCGGGCGCCGGGCAGACGTCCATCCGGTGTCCCACTTTTCCGCAGGTGGAGCACACTTCGTGCCTTTTTTTATGTAAAAAACACTGGTACTCCGCTCCACGGTAATATACGTAATAGGGCACTTTGTTGCCCTCGAAGACGATTACCGCCGAGTTGGTTTTTCCCATCCTTTGTGCTTGAAGGATGGTAGGGTTCTTGTTGTAGACAAGGCTGCGCGTAATGTCCTCCGTGGTGTCATAATCTGGGATATTATGTATAACCCCCTTTGCCGTATCCTCTGGCGGCGCCACGTACGCGGTGACTTCATAGGTCTTGCCTGCGATGCAGATTTTCGAAATGGAGTTATATTTCTTGGCTCGGTCCATGCTTGGTGTGCTTGTCACGATGATGTTCTTCTCCGGGTTGACCCGTAGCAGGTCTCCCTCGGCTTCCTGCTCTTTGAGGCCGATGGCGCAGAATACGCCGTCGCGTAGCCTCGCGGAGCTCACCTTGGTAACATCGAGGCCCTCTCGTGGCCGCAGGATGACTTTTATGTCCTCGGGTGGGAGGGCTGGTTGCTGACGCTGTTTTCTGTGTCTCTGACGTGGTTTTCGGCTTTCTGTCCGGCCACCTGCGTCATTTTTGGCTGTGCTCGTCGCCGTGAGGCCTAGCTTGTTGAGGGCTCGTGTGCCCCGTTGTCGGTGGCTCACGAGCCAGCCGGCCTCTGCTGTACACTCTTCCGGTGAGATGTCCTCACCTGCCACTTCGACGTAATCCATCTCGGGTCTCGGTGCCTTGGGGAGGGCTCCGCCCCCGCCGCTGGCCTGCCGCAGGTGCCGTATTCCTCGTTAGGGTTAGTGGGGCGCCGGCCCGCCAAGCCGTGTGGTCGGCCGGCTGCGCCGAGCGCCGGCTCGATGTTTATACTTGGATCCGGCCGCGCCGAGCGCCGGCTCGATGTTTATGCTTGGATCACGTTTTCCGCCCGGAGAAGTCGACCGCTCTCGTCGGTGCCTGGAACGCGTCTCCTAGATGCCTAGAAATGCCACTATAGTCCATATTATTATAAGCTAAGGGTAGTCGAAGGCTCGGACTCATACAAGCGCTGACACGCAAACTGAAAGTGCAAATCATCGGACTTCGCACCAAATAACTAACTATGGCGTAGTAATTTTGGCGCTGTCTTATTGGTCCCGTCGGCTCGTTTTTCAAATTCTTCCTGCCAGAATATGTATTTCCTTTTTTTTTTCCTTTCCGATTTCGTTTTCACTTCTTTACGTCTTCTCGCAAGCTAAGTGTCCAAGCGGCTAATGACGCCCCAAACCTGAAAAACAGGAATTAGTCACACTGGCAGGAAAAGAGCACCGAAAGGGGCTGCTGCTCCCGCTTGATTCGTGGATCACTCTTCGGCCTACTCTATGACGGGCTCACGAGTTTATTTTCGGGAAAGACCATACTCCTTTTATTCCTAAGCTGACATTACGGAGGATGCCACGTGCTTGTTAAATCAGTCCTACGTCTATCTTTAGCCACGTGATTACCCTTCCGTCCAAGCACACGCGCGGTGAGCGGGATCAGGCGATAAAAGAGAGGTGGTTGATTCGTCCGGTGAGCTCTAAACTCCCACAGCGCTGTCAGCTCAGGGAGCAACCGAGATTGATATTTTTAGAGGGCCAGCGGAGTTGAGCTGCTGGTTGTGTATCCTTATTATTATTTTTTTTATTGTGCGCCAAGCTAAGTTTTGTCGTCACGGTGTATGTTCAAGAGTGCAAATTTTCACCAGCAGATGACCACGACTCACATTTCCTTTTAAGCCCTTTTTTCGCTGATAGAGGGTTTGTGCAAGGATACCGAGGTGTGTCAAAGACGCACCTCGGAGCTTTTATGGTCATGGCACTTAATGGATCATCTTCATTTTCAGCGTTGTTTCTTTTATAATAGGTTCAAAGAATGTCGTGCTAACCTCAGCCGGAAACGATAAGCTGAATCACCGCAGCAGTCTCCTTGTCCTACATGTGTGTCATTTTAAGCCGCCGTCCCTCATTCTTTTCTTCGAAAATAACCTAGAATAAGGGCTCTGAGACCACAACACTTATTGCACTTAAATGACTGGTTTTCCGGTCAAGTAAATTTGTAGATTTCGCTCAGTATAAATTTCAGAAATATTAAGTGGGCACGACATCTTACAATTGAAAGTTGTGAAGACCTAATTGCAACCAGACGCCTAATCACCACCAGACGCCGGAGCCCGAGGGCGGCTCAAGAACGAGCCGACGGCATTCTCCGTGGTGAATCGCCTCCTATCGTGGCCAGCTGGTGGCAAAGGCGGATGTCCGCGGCTCCCTTCTATGGAGCCCCCCTAGGGCCTGTACGAACGTGGGACGACAGCCAGGCCCCCCCCCCCCTTGTACAGTATAGCACCCGTCAGCTTGGTGCGCAGGAACAATGGGTGCGGGGAGAGACCAGCGGCGCTTGCGGGAGTCGGTCGGGGGATTGGGATAGTTGTCTAGCTCAGCGGACCCACAACTGCGTGCTTCAACAGGCCGCCGTCCAGAAAACCCCACCTGTGCGACCGCCCGAGCATCAGAATTGACTTAATTGGCCCAGTATTTGGTTCGAAGAGACCTGGACAGTACAGAGCTCAACAAATTCGACTACCGTCCGGAAAACTACAGAGCATAGAAAGCCACCTTCGAGGGAATAGTGCATACCCTAAAGTCGCCGCAGATGAAGAACTCGATATTCTAATCAAGTGGCTCGGCACCGAGTCGTCGGTGTACGCTAGAAGGCACCGATTTGTAAATGTCGACAGTTTCTCGGCTGCCTTCACAGTTTCGGAAAGGCTAGAGGATTTCTACAGCAGACCAGAGATAATCAAAGACACACTCTTCAAAAGAGTCGGAGGCTTTCCCGAACTCGCGGAAAAGGACTCTTGCAAATTGCGGAAATTGGGAGACCTGCTTCTTGAACTAGAGGCAGCAAAAGACGATCGCCACTTAGCGTAACTCGGCTACTTAGACACAGCAAGAGCAGTGAATCCCATCGTGGAGAAGCTGCCTCACGGTCTGCAGGAAATGCGGATCTCGAGAGGCTCAAAGTACAAAGATCACCACGTTGCTTTTCTGCCCTTTTCTTTATTTTCAAAGTTCTTCCGAGACCAGGTCAGGACAAGACACGACCCAAGCTTCGTTTTGGGTACAACGGGACGCGTCTTTCTGACGTTCCCGAAGAATGAAAGGCCCGCAGCACGCACGCCGCATTCCATGCTACCGACGTGACTTTAGAAGCAGATGAACGCTTTGCGTCATCCTCGACCAGAACGACGGGGGATCAACAGATCAACAGGCAGTGCCCTCTGCACAAGACACCTCAATTTCTAAGAAAGTGCCATGGGTTCAATGAAAAATCACTGGATGAACGCACGTTTCTGCTGAAAGTGTTTGGGACCTGCTTCAAACGCTGCTCCTGCACAAGTCACCTCGCAAGGGACTGGAAAGTTGTGACCAAGTGGCTGACTGTGACAGTGATAGACATTTCACAGCAATTCACTGGGGCATGTTCAAAATATTGCCATCGGCCTCCGGACAAGCCTCTGAAGATGGCAAGGTGGGCCGCGAGCCACTACTTGAAGAGTCTTCTAAGTGCACAGAGCTGTGCGCTGAAGTTTACAGTAGAAAAGTGTGTTCCAAGATGTGCTTGGTGAGCTATACAAGTCAGTTCCAAATTATTGAGAGAACGCATGCCACCCTGGTTGACCAAACTTGCAGATCAGTCAAAAACAGAGTCCTCCGATATTTTTGGAATCCAGCGAGGCAGCTTTTCATACACTCTTCGGATGTGTGCTGGAGGAGTAAAACGACCGGCAGAAGAACTTGCGGTTTTCTTCTCGAGAATATTGATTGTAGCATGAAGCCACCTCTCCCGACTCGGATAGAGAGAAACCAGATGCTGGAAAACAGAAAAGAGTTTCCGATAACTGGCTGCATGCAATCACCCACACCTCAGAGATCTGGCTGGGCTCACAGCACGTCTCGATCCGGGCACCGGGGTTCTGCTCCGGTTGGGAGGAGACATATTGAGAATATACAAGTTGTGCAAACAATGGAATGAACCTGCCGATGAAACGATTGCCAAAAAAAGGATCTCGGATGGGTGATAGTGGCAGATGTCTTCGTCGGTGGCATGCGCAAGCCGGACTGTGTCAGCAGGTTCAAAACAAATGTGCTTGCAAACGTACGTTATTCCCTTTTTCGAACCTTGCCGCAGTAATCTCCTTGTGAAAGCGAGGCCCAGAGGAGAAGAATCAGCTCGGTACACTGGAACTGACCAGGACCGCCATCTAGGAAAGGTGCGATCTCTGAGGAGAGGGTAAGTAGCCTCGCTTTATGGTTCTGATTCGGAGCTTCATAGGATACTTCCACGACTCGGCTCTAGCTGGTCAGAGCAGTGGCAGCCAGACTTTTTTAAGTTATGTCGCGCCGTGACCTGGCCGGGGTGGGACGTATTCCGGTACACTCGTAGATGCCCGGCTTGCCAGAAAGAAAAGCCAAGAGGCGGAAGCCTCCGGGTTTTATGAAGACGATGAGGAGTCACTGTCCGTGTGAGCTGGTCATCTGCGATATCATTGCACTACTGCTGGATGCAGTCCATTCCGCAAAGATCCAGCAGGCGGCGCGTTGCGGTAAAAGTCATCGTCACCTGGAATTCTATATCGGGGACTTGATCTTACGACGAAAGCTACCCATTCAGCAGCGCAGCTTGCGGTTTCGCTGCTCGCCATAGCTCGGAAGTGGGAAGGGCTAGGACCCTACGAGGTAGCGACGCAAGTTTCGCGTCTTACCTACGGACTCGCTCGACTCTGTACAACCAAAGGAGTCTGAAAGTGTCGCCGATTTGAAGTATTTACTTCGCAACCAGGACGACAGTGAACGAGACACTACGAAAGGAGATGGGAAGCGCCCTGCTCCAACTACCTCTTGCACATGGTCTCGACCGCGGACCGGGCAGGGTGGTCAGCCGGCGTAGGAAAAGTGACAGCAGCTCGGGCCTTCGCGAAAGTGGATGGCGCAGAGTGTAATGATTCTGGACATCTTTAAGACTTCCATCACAAATAATGCCCGTTTTTGAACGACTGCTGGGGAGGAGCTCGACATGACGCCGCTCATGGACAACCCCACTACAAGGGGCCTACCATGGCAGAGCGTAGACACCAGAACCACCCCAGTCAGCCAAAGGCAGACATCCTGGATTGCGGTGGGCCTCTTTGCAGGGCACCCAACTCTAGAGACGACCGACCCTGGCGGGGCACGGTATGGAGTCGTTCGCTATCGACAGAGTGCCTATACCGAGCCTGGCGAGAGAAGGTTCATCTGTGCCCACCGTAGCGAACCTTCCGCTGAACGGTTCAACTCCGTCCGCGGCGGGGGAACTATAGATCTTTCTAGCGGCAGTCTCGATCAAAGCGATTTACAGCACGCGTTCCTAGTTTTGAGAGTGCACATCAGTGTTTCCCGACTGCGCTGGGCTGTGGGTTTCCATCAGTGGGCTGTGTCAGCCTGCGTACGCGCATTCCGAACGCTGGTGGCGGTTAAATTGCCGCGTTTTATTTTTCTTTTGAGTTCTATGGTGAATATAACTTCCCCAGGTTTTTTAAGAAAGCATTATATTATTTTTGGGAACAAAAACCAACAAAATGAGAGATATTTGGGGGAGTCCGTCCGCAGCAGAACAAATGCAACTGGAATATTCGTTTCATTTTATGGTGATCTTTGTTCTCCGGCAGCGTACACTTAGCCATGGCAATCTTCAACTGTAGAAAATATTTAACTACGCAGGATAGCCGAACTGCATGGGTGTTCCCCGCCCACAGCACGAAATTCAACGAGTCTCATCACTCGAACAAGATATATATTGTACGAACCCAACGATGCCGCGTTATCCAAACAGGATTTGAGAAAGGTCTCAAATAACACAGCATATCATATATACAGTGTCGACGATAGGCACTTCGCGAGGATCGGACGGAATCCGGCTTGACTTGAAACACGTTTTCAAGAGAGCTGTTTTTTTGTTTTTTTTCGCACCGCACCAAAGCAAATGAACAAACGTACAAGCGTGTCTAAATGATCCCCATATCCAGGAGCCGACCTATCAGCTATTTCTCGCGAAGGTCGGGAACGGAACATAGTCGGGAAGGCTTTTCGGAGACTATCTCAAGTAAAATAATCCTTGAAAAACGTGGAACGGCCCGCTTCGCGGGCTTCTTGACGTTCGCTTTCTTCGCTGGTTTCCTGCGAAGGCCGAACAGGCTATGAGACCCGGTATTCACTCTTTCTCACAGTGGAAGATAACACAGAAAGGGCAAACATCGTGAACTTCAAGTAAAGTAAAAACTTTCAAGAAAAGCCGGCGAACTCCCAATGCACAATGCAGGTTGAAAGTCGTGCTGACCGGGTTTCCACAGCTCAGGTGGGTGGCGGGAATTTCTGGCAGATAGGTGTCGTTCGAGTCGCAAGATGGCGGCGGTTAGAGAGCGCTCTTTGCAAAGGTCTATAATCGGTGACAGGTTAAGAGTTCAGGTGAAACTTCTTCCACCCCTTTCCACTTCATCAGGGCGAACGCTGAAGAGGAGGCGACCTTCTCTCCGGCATTCGCTTTGCTGAAGTGGGGAGTTGTGAGAGAAGTTTCCACCGGACTCTTAATACGTCATTGAGTATAGCTCACTCACTGAGCGTCACTGACGCTCAGTGACGTCACTGAGCGCGTCACTGAGTATAGCTGAGTATAGCTGAGTATTCCACACGGTGGCCACGACGACGGCGTCCGAGGGACTGGGTGCAGTCCGCTTCGTCCCTTGGTGGCGGTCAGGATACCAACAGAGGCCAGACTCAGGGCCGCCCGGCGTAACCATCCAGCCGCCCTTTATAGGGCATTAGCTACACCCTCTGGTCCCGCTCTTTTGACCATGAGAAAAGCTTCTAGCTGTGGAGTATCCCTCGTTCACCCAGAGACAACACTCGAGGCTTGAACGAGCACCAGGAGCGGCTAAAGGCGCTGTCTCCCCCTATGAACGTTATGAACGTGGAGGCCGCAGTTCAGCTGCTCCGACGAGACAGGCCGAACCAGCCCACATTTGAGGTCGGGGGCCTTATTCAGCCTCCTGAGAGACACACCGCTACCACGAACGCCGTCCAAGGCCCCACAGTCATCGCCACACAACCCCCGTCGACGACCGCCTGCGGCCTGCCCCACGACCATCGCTGCTCCGGTAGCCAGCGGGAGCGCGCACTTGTCCAAGCCCGGCGACTTCAGCCCCGTTCACAAACTTGCAACCGAGTACGACCGAGTGAAAAAGACCGGCTTTTAAGCCTCTTGCGACGGCGGAGGTCCTGCTCCGCAGCAGCACATCCGGTCCTCCGCCATCGCAAGAGGCTTAAAGCCGGCTTTGGCTCTCTCGGTCTCACTCGGTTGCAAGTATGTGGAAGGCACTCCCCTCTTCGAAGGCTCCGAAGAATCTCCGTCCTCAAGCCTTCCACAGTCCCACGTGTAAAGGGGTGGAAGGAGTGGGTGCCCGTGCCGACGAGGGGGCCGGACATGGGCACGCGGGGCCAAGGGAGAAGAAGACAAGGATGGGAGAATACTCGGGCGGCGAACTCAAAGACGGTCAGAGGGAAGGGCGAAAAGACAAAACACCGCCTCCAGATCTTCCAATTGCGGCAAAGTAAATCCTTCGTGCCTTGCGTTGGGAGATCTCATTTGGGACAGCCGAGGCGGGGCCTGATCGGGTGTTGGCCAAAGTGGACACCTACAACCAAGGCACCTTATAGTTTGACGTGAGAAAATACGCGGCACGCTGATCGCTGAGTCTTCGTTGCCATTATGTCGATGTTAGCTGTTCAAAACCTCCACTTTATTTACTTACCCCCCCCCCCCCCTATGTACACCACGCGAAACAGCTAGTGCAAACAACGCAAGCTCACTTTTTTGTGTCTTGTTATTTTTTTTTTGTGGAATATTAACAATTACTAAACAAGACCAGATTAGTGTGCCCGGGAGAAACTTATTGCATCGAAATATTACCTTGTGCTGAATTTTTCTTTCTCACACAATAAAATTAGCAATCACATGTTCGCGACAAGCAGGGATATAACGAAATAGACATACCTCAACAAACTTGCACAGTTCCGAGGCAGTGACGGGCTCCCCAGCCACAGTCTTGACGACAAGTTTACTGGGAGAAAGTACTCCGTCCACAAACTCTTTGAGGTACTTGTTGAATTTCGGTGTAATACCTGCCCGAAAATGAAATTTATTTGAGATGAACTTATAGGATTTCTGTTCCATCTACTGAAGAGTTCATACATTTTTATCTGTCCTCACTGAAAAGTAGTAATTCTACTAATAAGGATGCGTCACGCTCATTCCGTCACATGTTCCAAGTATAATTATAACGCAGACCTGTTAAGATATATAAGGACAGTAATCGGTTGGTCATGTCTATCTTATGTTTTCAATTAGAATTTTGAATGAGGTAGAAAAGCATGTCCAAATAAGGCAACAAATTAGTTTCGCAAAATACTTCTTTGGTTTTATGATAACAAATCGCGTCTGAGAGGAGGTGGAAACAATGACTTTCCGAATTGCACATTGACGAAAATTTGTGGGCCACAAAAACAAAGAATACAACTTTCTTGGCCATGAATTTTTAATGTATAACGCACGCCAAATGACCTACTAGAATTAGTCATGTTTATTTTATTTGAGTATATATGTAAAAATAAATAAAATGACAACTTTGACTTCTTCAGCAACTCCTTTGTATTAAGGCATTTTGCAGCTAATGGTGTACATATCGTAAAATTATATTTTTGAGCAGAATTTTTTTGTAGTCTTTCACGCTTTGTGTACTTTTAGCAAAAAAAATGTCGTTCTAATATTGTAAGTGTTCCTTGAATAAGGCCCAAATATTATCTAAATAATAAAAAGAGCGAAGACGAAAATTTCGTGCGGCAATTCAAGAAATATTTACCTAGATTTTCTTTCAAACAGCACTGGATGAATCCTTGAAAACGGGTAAACCACGTTGCTATGCATAGCTAAGTTTTAAGAAAATAAGACGTCTAGCCATGTTGATGTTACGACCGTAGTTGATCGTATTATCGTTCAGACACCCTAAAACACTAATATATGAAAAAACAAAAATAAAAGCAAAATATTAAAGCTTTCTTCTTATGAGACTTAGTTGATATTTTTATATAAATACTGAACTTTGCAGCGCGTTTTGTGCTGCACTTGGTTGATTATACACTAAATCCGGCACCTTACCATGGTAGTACTCTAATGTAGGTGGTCGGCTGAGAAATTGTTTGATTAATTTCTTTATACGTTGCTATACTTACTTTTTAAAACCCGGTAGACTTTCGCGGACGTCACGAGCCATCTCGGCCAATCTATTGTATCAAGTGATAACGCGTCACCCTCCCCTCCTGGCGGTAACGTTACACCCTCACGGTAATGAATTGACTTGTATCGCTCGTAGCGGCCTCTGAGGACCGTTGTAAGATAAAACGAAGCATACGACAGACGATGTTACGGAGACTTCTGCTGCGTCCTATGGGGGGTGGCGAGGCTAAAATAATGGGAGGTTGCGTCAAAAAAATAATAAAAGCGAAAAAGTGGAAAGCTAGGTCGAGTCATTGGGCCAACGTTTCGCTGCGGCTGAAGTTATGCTTGTTATGTTTGTAACGCTGCACATCGGGTGATGTTTATACCAAGCTGCGAAATACTCAGTGCAGACATAAAAGAGGGTCTCTTAAAAGGATTGTGTTTCATTGCTTATTGATGTAATGAAGCGAGCGTTTTCCGTGGGCATAGAAGCCCATATAAAGTAACAAATCTGGCGACAGAAACATTTTTTCTGATTCGCCTCGTCAAGCCAACATATGTTAGATTTTTACCACGCCTCCGTCGCTTGTACAGTTGTATATACGAAATTTAACTGAATTTGAATTTGAAAAACTGAATTTCGAATGTTTGCAAGCCACAATTTGAAGAACCGTTTCGTATAAATACGGGCGCGGAAATTAAATATTAGGAAAAGTGTAACTATGTGATACAGGTCTGCAAAGTTCGCAGATAATTGCGCAGGTGTTTGAGCATTTTTATAACTAACACGTAAACTAATTACCGACTAATGGATGGAAAATGGAAGGATGGAAATTATAATTATTTATTACACCAAACTTGTTTAATGTTTAGCGAGCATGTTTTTCGCAAATACACAACCAAATCACGTTACTTTTTAAAAACTTGATAATATTGTCAACAATGAGGTGACGAGAGGGCGAACAGTGAACTGAAAAAAAAAGGTTTAATCCGTGAACATATGCCACACAAAAGTAAAGAACGAGCGTCGAGACTCGAGGCAGCAGAAAAGCGGGTGGCGATTTGGTGGCGTAACAGCCAGCGAGAGCAAGACTGACTCGACAAGGTAGCGGGTCTCTTTATTTGGAGTGTGTCGGCATCTGGAATGTTCGGCAAAGAAGCTTCTAGCGTCGCGGGCTTGGAACAAGGATGAGCAGGTACTTTCGAGAACAAGAAACAAGAGCAAGTGATGATAAAAGTTACGCCCCGAGTAAGAATAAACGCGAATCATCTAGAGGTGCGTGACCGAGCGTTGCTTGCTCGGTCCTGCGCGCTCACTATCATTAAAACTTAGTGGCGCATTTATTCGCTTTTAAACCAATTATTCTTCCACCTCTTCCATTATAAGCCTTTCTAGGTATTCTAACGCATTTTCCAGGGACTTTCTCTGGATCTTTTGTAGCTCCAGCGGTTGCAGCTCCTGTTATTGCCCCTTTTACAATAAACGTTAGTGCTCTAGCTGCAAAAGCTGCCATGGCTCTAATAATGGGCAGAAAACCATTCCTTGAGTCTTTTGATTTTTAACTGCGTTTTGCTGAACTTTATATCCAGAGGCTTAACCTCCTTTAGTTTTTAATTTGAGTGGAAGTAAGAAACAATCTAGAAATTTTGTGATTAGCCATTGGATCAATTCTTATTTTACAATCTCCTTCTTTCTGAATTGAAGACTTTAACATATTTTTTTGTACTTCTGAGAGATGCACTGGATACAGGGTGTACATTTATATAAGATTGAAAATATATGACTGGTTAACTGGGTGATTTATATGTCTGCAAACATCATTTTGCAATCAGATAGCGAGATATTTAATTTCCTGTCAAACTCGTACATCACATACACACTATACCTTGCAGGTTGAGTTCAAAATTGTGGGGATTCCTGCGGTCTCCCTTCCCCGATGGCTGTGATAACGGCCGCGTGTCAGAAAGCTCGGGCTCCTTCGCCGTGAGCTCCGACCTGTTCGTGAAGCGCAGGGTCCCCTGCCTTGGAGGATCCTCCTCTCACTCTCTCATGGGGGGCCTCTTTCCGTTCCCCCGCTCGGATACGGATCACTGCTGTCAGGCGAGGAGGTTTCGCCTATTGTTTTCCTGCTTTCGGCAGGGGGACTCGTCCCGTGACCGCGAAAGAGATAGGACGTGTATCGGCGACTTCTCTGATGCTTTCCCGCCCTCTGGCTCTCCGGAACCCCGCGTCTAGAAGGTAAGGACCTTTTCGTACCTTGCCAGCGTGGGGGGCGTTTTGGATGGGGACATAGAAGTTCATCTTGAGAGTGTTTTAATAAATGCTCTTGGAATCTGTCGTTACTCTGGTACGTGTGTCTTCTCTTCCGCTATATGCGAAAGAGTGAGACATGGTAGACGATCATTAGCTTTGACGGGGGCACCTATCGAATCGACCCGCGGTAATGTGGCCCTAAACGTCGCCTATATTTACGGGGAGTACTGGGAACCCCGCTACTAGGTCTGACGTCTCCTTTGAGATCGCCGCCGCTGTTGAGATAACCCTTTGGTTACTCTATCGGTACCTCTGTTGGAAGCTAATAGGAAATTCCAAAAAAGTTTAAGGTGTAATTGAATGAGATATGCAGGAAAATGTTCAAATGCATTTGTTCGCATGTTTGTAACATCGAAACAGAATATTGGATAAATACATGCAAATGCAAGTTTCTTACGACTGTTCCAGTATCTACATCTAAAGTTTAAACCCGGCTTCGAAAAACGCATCATGTTCATAACCAATAAAAATATTGTTTGGGGCAAAGTAACAATTAATTGAAAAGAATGTATGAGAACTTACTTCAACAATTATAGTATCGAGGTTTAAATTATCAAAACACGTATTATTTCCAGTTGCACAATTGATTTTGTAATGTTCTGAAAAATATTATAAATATATTTTGGTTTATATGGGACTCCTGGAAAATCAATTTTATGCTCAGTACTATCAAGTTCAATTGTTCTAGTGGTTTTAAAGCTTGCCTTTTTTATATGAACAGTCTCATTGCTCTCTATTGACCAGCTAAGAAGGCTCTTGTTTGTAAATTTAGTGTAATATTCTTAATCTTCAACTGCAGCTTATGAAATACAACTTTGTAGTTTCATGCTGGTTCTGAGTTATTAACGTGTCTATATATTTTTTTTATCATTAAACTTAGCTTAAATATATTTCCTTGAAATACTCTATCAATTCTGAAAAAACTTTTTATATCTCCAAGTTTCACAGAGACTTCCACACTGAGTTTTTGGTAATATCATAAAGTTTTGCAAACCATTTGTTATATCTTGGATTTCGTGTAACATCAGTTACAGGTTTTGTTTGTGGATGTGTTTTGATTTTATATTTGTTCAATTCATACATTTCGAATGTATCAGGAAAGCAAAATTCAGAAGTTGTTGTAGATCTTGAATATTCATCGAAGTAAGCAATTATGGTTCAATCGTCAAACTGATTCCAGCGAAAAGGGTATGTTTTTATTTTTAAATTATAAGCAGTTAATCTAATCGCTGAAAAAACATTTGCTTTAATAATGTTAACAAACGTAACAATATCTGAATCTTCAAGATCTGTACCATCACTCATAAAAATCTTTAGTCTGCAGTGAAGTACACTTTTGGAGAATCTTAGGGCTTCCATTGTATTGGAAGACAAAATTTCTACTTCGTCTTAAGTTTTGATAGTATCATTTGTATTTCTAACAATTTTAAAATCATGTCTTTCATCACTTGGAATATGGCTTCTCATTTCTCGCAAAATCCAGTAGTCCATTTATAAGAAAAACGATTTACGGTGAATTCAGTTTCTACTGCCTAATCTGCGGTTAAGAATCGCTTTCGATCTTTTATTTAATCTTTTGTTTTCTAATAATCCCCCTCCTCCCTGTAAACGTTCGTGATATGTTTTTGTAGATTCTGTTTTACTGTTCGAATAACCTGTTGTAAACTTGTAAATTTCTTTAGACTTGATTTGTTTTGCATTATTAAGGCATTTTAACCTAGTTTCGAAGCTGCATTTTGTAGTTTATATTTAACCTATCCAAATGTATCATTAGCAATAAATATCATTTTAGGTTTCGATCTTTAAACAATCCTTTACCAGGTGTAATAGTAGTAATCATGCAAGGGATCTTAAGGAATTCGTCAAAAATCAATTAACTTTTATATCAAAATAAATAAAATTATTTGAACGCTCACGAAAGTATTGGCGAGGGTATGAAATAAAAACCATTTAACTTACCAATTCACACTGAAGTTCTTAATAAAGTCAGAACTGTCAGAATTTAGCTGAAGAGTACTAGATATATCCTTGGGTACTAGATCCATCTTTTTAATTTTTTATAACTATTTTTATAATTATCTTTTAGAATCCAAGGGGAACAAAACGACTCCTTTCAGATATTAATTATCTTTTACAATCCGAAAAGGACAAAACGACTCCTTTGTGATAAAAAATGGGGAATTATAATCAAGATGGACCGATATTAAATCACTCTCTTCTTCTCTTAGGAAGAACATTCCATGAATCCATTTCTTAAAATTACTTTGCTTGTTCTTTCTTAGATTCAAAGATTCATTAATATTTTAAAAAGTGTATTGGGTCCTAGAATGTTTTTATTGCATATATTTCTACAATATCTATATATATATTTTCCTGTCTTCTTCATCAGCATGCATACCTATAACCTGATAAGTTCTTATATATCCTTGGCTTTAAACCAAGGACTATAACCTTATGTCCTAATGTCTTATTAAAGATGGAAAAACTAAACTATATCATTAGGAATTGCAATGGAAGAAAGCTCTTGTGCTTCTTTTGAAAATGTAGGTTCGAGACTAATCGTGATCATCGCGTGATAGTATTCGAACATATCAATAAAAGTTTCATTATGAACAAGATACCGGTTTATGAGAGGACTGAATGCCTCGATAAAACCTATCCTATCAATCAGTTTGGTCCTTTGTGTGATATGCCATCAACATAATTGATTCTTATATTTTCGAAAAAAGGATCTCTGTTGAATAAGGTCAGATTGCATTCATACATAATCCCGGACTAAATTATTCGTAAATAAGATTGGAATAACAGGTGAAATCGATCCAAGGGACATAATCAACAAACATAATCATATGAACAAAATTAGATTTTTGAATGAATAAGAAACACTCTTTTTATTAAAATCAATTTGTCTATATTTTTGGTCTGAAACTATTAAAGAAAACTCTATGATCTCACTGTATTGCATCTCAAACTTCTTCATCGGGTTTGGACTAAATACTAGCCACAATTTTGGCTCTTGTTTGAAACAAACGTGTAGAGTAGTTTTACTATGATTTCACTATTTGGATCATCTAAATATGAATATTTAGCTACAGGAAGTAAGGATTGTCCTAACATCTTTTTCAACGTATGCTGGAAAATCACCACTTAATTAGGTTTCTTCCGTCTAGTTGGTTGGCAAGCTATTAACCTTAAAGTACTACCCTAGAAACGTAGCACAATGACCCTATATACAAATAAGTACAGCACCCAAAAGAGCTGCAGCCAATGTAAAAAGGCGGCGCTAAAGTCTTAATCCCCCTCCTTGATATGTAGCCAATACTATAGCATACACATATATTACGCCCCCCCCCCCCCCAATCTTCCCCTAGCCACACCCCAAGCAATCGACATCCCGGCCATCGCAGCATTCTCCCTTCCTGAAAATAGTCCTGGTTATGTCGCTGCAACACCCTAAGGACCGAACACGCCGCAAAGTTCAACTTTCGCAACCAGTTTCAGCAAGATTACTAAAAAAAGAGGCCAACTATTTTTGTATTCTGCTTTATGGTGATCGGACATTAATACGACAAAGTACGGCCACCGTGGCACGCGGCGCTCGAGTACCACTAGTCGTTAAAGGGTAACTGCGATTAAAAGCCGAAGTAAAATAAATTACATATTAATTCACAGAGATTATATACCAGCACTGCCAAAATATTACACTGAAAGGAAACCGCGATCCGCTCTAAAACTGATTTTAAAATTTTACCACCAGCAAAGCTCGCGCAGCGTGCACTGGGCGGGCATTTAGCGGATTGGTTGTTTGTTAAGCAACCATGTTCATCGATGTCATGTTTATACTGAAAGAGGTTACTTGTTTGTACTGTCACATCTTTCGCCATGATTTTCTCCTTCGCACCCATTTGTCCATGCGGACAATTTCTGCTTGATAAGTTATATTTCAGTGGCCGTCGTTTGTAAGTGCTCCTCGATGACCACGCAACACGTAGATCACAATTTATTGCTGTCGAAGCTTTCTGGTATGGGTCTTTCTTCGCGTTTCTGCGACTGGTTTGCTAGTTGTCTTGGTGAACGCTCAAACATGGTTTCCTACTTAGGATGCAAATCTTTCCCTTATATGCTGAACGCTGGGGTACCACAAGAGTGTAACCTTGGACCTTTCCGCTTTAATATTTTTGCAAATGATCTTGTCACTAGTGTGAGTGACTCAATGATGCTTCAGTATGCTGATGACGTGAAAATTTGTCGTAGTATCCAAACGCCTGTGGACTGTGAATGGTTACAAAAATATATTGATGCAATTAATTTGTGGTGTTGTGCGAACTCGCTGGTTTCAGAGCCCACCAAAACTAAAGTGTTTTCTTTTTCCCGTAAGGCAAATGTTGTTGTTCATCGTTACACATTAGACGGCTCTGATATTTCAAGATCTGGTATTGTGCGTGACCTTGGCATTTTAATCGATTCACGCCTGAACTTTAACTATCATGTTTCAAAGGTTATTAATGATTCCTTGCGTATCCTGGGCATAATTTTACGCATTATCCGTGACTTCCGCAATTACACCTGTATACTGAACCTTTTTCGGACTTTGGTTCTATCACGGTTGGACTTTTGTTCTACGGTATGGATTTTTTTGGGTGTCAGTCAAGCGCTCAGGTTGGAGGGCATACAGGGACAACATGCTAAAATTGTCTACGATCGCCACAATGGACGGAGTGCTTTTATGATTATGTGGTTCTTATGGACACTCTTGGTCTTTCGCCACTTTCAACTAGGCGACTAGTTCGCGCCATGGTGTTTCTGTACAAGTTGTTCAATTATGTTTTTGATTTCCAAATTTATTGAGTAGAATCACTATTCATGTCCCCCAGCGACAAAATAGGTCTACTAAGGCTGTTTTTACCCATCTTCTCTAGAGTCCAGTCCTCCGCTGACACGGATGATACTAATGTACAAGTTTTTTAACCCTCACGTGGACTTTTTTATACCTTTTAAAAAGCTCAAGTGGTCAAGATTGACGTGTAATCGGTTTGCTTCAGTGCTCTTTTATTAAGTAGTGTAAACCTAAAAAAGGCCCCTAAAGCTGTTTGTGAAACACAATAAAGCTCTTTGATCGATTGATTGATTGATTGATTGATTGATTGATTGATTGATTGATTGATTGATTGATTGATTGATTGAACTCGCTCAAGCGTGAAGTGGTGCCGAGGCTCAAGAAGCCCAAGATACTGGTATTGCGGTGCAATGCCCAACAGGCCTTGCTATGCTGGGGGTTCCCCCAAAGCCCAAAGTTCAGGAAAGTGTGGGTCGATGCCGCTCGTCCAAGATATTTGGGAAGGTTGTGAACACCGAAACCTTCACTGGCCGCTATATTTGAGTTCGTGTCTGCTCAGCGCGAGCTTACGATAAGCTTTCACAACGCTTGTGCAACGTGCATTGCACACCTCCAAGATTGTTGTTTTTCTCAGAAGTGGGAGGTCGTTCTGCGCCTGCGCTGCAGACACCGCGGTTAATTATGGCGCCCAGTGGATATCACCAGACCGCCTATTTATCGCGGTGAGCCCACTTCTTCCCGGCATTGTTCATTAATATACATGGAGGTTTAGGTTCCGTGAGATGGCGAAGCGAACGATGGAAATGAACCTCGCGCTGAAAAAATGCTCAACGTCTGATTGAGCTACCACAACTTTGATTAAAACAAAAACATCTTATCTTTACCCACCCCTTAGGATTACAGGCCACACGTCGGAGACAAACTCCTAGCTTGAAACTGAATGCTCTGACGTGTCGATTCACGTCTGCAGTTTGGTTTTTCTTCTTGTCTCTTTGTGCCCCAATCTGGCTGATGATGCATTTCACAGTCAAGGCCTATCTCCATTTTCGTTTAAAAAAAACACTCGTGCTTTTAAGTTTGCTGTAATTTCCTATGCTTGTACGTTGTTTATTGCCGAAAATGCACAGACGAACACCCAGAAAGATTTCAGATGTCGTCCTGCGTGATTATTCTCAAAATAGAAAGAAAGTATACCATTTTATCGCATGTCTTTAAAAATAAATATAAAGCCTCTCGAAGAGCATTTATCCAGCTCATTTTCGCAGACTTTACAAGCTGACTGTGCGATGAAGATAATGACGGCAAACAATCGCAATAAATTAACACGACCGGTATGCCAGCGTTCTGCTGGACTCAGGTCTGCTGACGGGACACGTGCTCCGGCCAAATTGCTGACGCACCGGTGTCCAATCTCAGGCTCTGCGTGGCCTCTTTGAGTGACGCAGAAAAAAGTCACAGCATATCCACGTGGTGAATGATGATGAGTGGGCGAAGCTCGGGTGAATCGTCGGTAAACCAGCGATTCTTCCGTTAGTTCGCCCACTCATCGCCATGTAAAGACGTGAGAAACTGTGCGTGTGTGTATACAAAACAGTATAACGTTCGTAGAAAGTCTCGCTTAAACTCGCTCGTCGGCACCTTCGGGCTGAGCTCGCCTGATGCGTTTTGCAGACGACTCACGAGCCTGCCGCATCGGGGTCTGCCTGCCGATACGCGCCTTCTGCAGCTTCCAGTTTCTGACGTTCTGCAGATCCTCTTATGCCGCTGCCGTGCCGCTTCGGCTTCCCGCTCTCGTACGGCCGGATCTTGGCGGCGTCGCCGAGCTGACTGACGACGCGATTCGGCTTTCCCCGCTCTCGCACGGCCGGATCTTGGCGGCGTCGCCGAGCAGCCTGACGAGACGCTTCGGCCTCTCCGCTCTCGCACGGAAGCCGGATTCTGGTTTGCGGAGGCAAGCTGCCGCCGCCTGCGCGCTCGCCGTTCCAGCCTTGTCTACTGCCTCCATTCAGCTAAATCCATGAGCGCGCCATATTAGTGCCTTCATGGTATGCGCTAAGCACATTCTATTGTCTCCACATAAAGCACCGGAATGACGCCATCTCTTGAGCTATCAGAGAATCTAAACTCAAGTGATACATACCCACAAGAGACAGACCGACGCTCATAGAGCCGCCCCCAAATTCAGCACTTAGGCTTTCTTCTCTAGGAGGTCTTTTTTCTCTTGGTGAACAGAAAAATAGGCAAGAAGAGGTTGACTCAGCTCTGGTGCTGGTGGGCTACTTCATGGGAAAAAGCACACACATAATTACTACAAAAAGAAACAACAGCGGGATAAAAAATGTCACTGAAATACAATATACTAGGAAAACATACTACATCAACAAAGAAACAAACGTTCGCTCACACATTCGCTCACACTGGTCGGGTACATGTAATCGAAACATGCCGGTAATTTTGTAGTGGTTTCTTTTAGTCTTAAAGCTTGTTGAGAACTTCTGTATTATGTAGAATTACTAAAAGGGCTTTCGTGGCTTTCTGGCTTTCCTGAATGCATTTCCATCGGCCGAAAATATCTTCGAGGGTCAGCGTGGGATTTTTCAATTTTCCTATAGATTGTACAAGTGTTTCACGTTCTTGGGTGTAGCTTATACAGACACGAAGAGGATGGGTATGTTTTTGGCACATCACAAGATGGACATGAGGGCGAAACCGCCTTGCCAAATTGATGGAAGTATGACCTCGTAGACGCGCTTGCGGACGATCGATGCGTTCACCTGCTCTTTGCAGCTTGTATCGCAAACGCGGCACACAAGCCACATGATCCCGATCGAGAAGCTGGAAACAAATTAAAAATCTACGCACACTGAAACATAGTCCAGTCACTATACTGCCGTTTTGGTAAGGATACGCGAGCCAAAGGCCGGTCGAATTGACCGACTGGTTTCGGAAGCTCCAGGATACCGCGTCTGAATCAGACGCGGCGTTTAACTGGTGCCCGCCCAAATACATCATGCAATGTACGAATTTTTTTTTTACAGCACAAATAAACGACGTTTTGACGAACGCTCCGACTCGTCCCAAATGTAACCCTGGCGGTGCGAACCAGATGAAAAATGTTCAGGAGTAACTGTTATCTTATTCTAAAGCTTCGTGTGTTTTTGTGACCAATTTTATTTGGAAAATGGAGCCCATCTTTGGTAACTGGCACAATTAAGCACCACGTATTCGAAAGCTGCGTCGGCCGCCCTTTTCCCACTGAAAATTAAAAAAAATGAACTTTTAGCTTTAATAATAAGGTAAGGGATAGATGAGGACTTTGGAATAAGATAAGGGAAGATAAGGACTTTGGAATATGGTCCAGACCGCACCGCTGCATTTTTACAGAGAATAATCCTTCGGCGATACCTAATTTTTTCTTGCAGTAAAAAACAAAAAGAAAAATCCCCATAAATATTTGGGGGACACCGTGTGCAAGATAGTACGAGCGTGCGGGTTACCCGTTTTCGCGCTAAACGAACTTGTTCCCGTCTACACAGTGAACGAATAAATAACGCCGCATCGTACGGACACGCAGCCCGGGAGGGCAGTGTCACGGCGGCGTGTGGCTGCACATTTCTCGAAAACGAGGAGGCTACGCCGTTAATGGGTGCAATTCACCGGCCGCTCGCTCCCCACCCCTTCCTCGCCGAGGCGCTCAGATGTAGCCAGTTGCCCCTGCTACGCTCGAACGCTTCCTGTAGACTGCTCTGCCAGCTGCGCTCTATACTTCAAAGTCCTCGACGCAATCGCGCGCGGCTAATTTCGCCCGGAATGTGCCGCTCCCTAGAGATGAACAACATTTTTTTCGCGGGGTTAAATTAATTTTTTGTTTAGAATCGTTTAACGAGCATGAGGTACGTAATTCAGTCCGTCGTGTTTCATTCGCGTCGGGTGACGTTTTTCTTTGACGATGTTCGCGGAGCGCAAGCTGCAATGATATTTTCGCACGTTGTTGTTTTATGTTCCCGATAAAAAAAGCTCGCACGATTTACGGCTTACGATTTTCTTTATATATTCCGGACATTGACGCACGCTTGCGTCGTATTCATTACTTTATTCCGCCGTCGCACTTCTCACGTATTATAGAAAAAGACACGGCGTTTGCTGCGAGCATAATGACATTATTGTCTGCGGACAAGGCTGAAACATATTCCAAGTATGTTTGTTTCATATATGCTTTCGAACATGTTTGCAGAGTATTTTTTTCTGATCAATGCAATGGAGCGTCATACAAGGAAGTCCTCAGGTAGTGCCTTAGAACGTTTGGTGTATGATGTATTAGGAGTGTTACTGCGACTTTAGAAAGCTATTGTAGCCCTCTTGTTTTCCTATGCACTTATTATTTATTTTATGCACGGTGTTCGAGTTTAATTTGGACAGATGTATTTAGGGAAAGCAGTGAAATGTAGAGTAATGCGGTTTGTGCAGGTGCGTTATAATGGCCAGGGGAGAATAATAAGGAAGGTTAATCGTCATGACAGGCCGAATAATTAACTAAATTTGCTAATTATCTCTCTAATTAGTAAGAACAAACGTATAATTCTGACTATAAACTTAATGGGTGTCATCTAAAACCATTAGATCAGTTAATTGGAGAAAGATTTGGAGCAGGCTGTAATCGCGTGGGTTCGCTAAAGTTTCCACTCGTGCAACAAGCACAACGTTGGCGGTCCGGAAACGCGGGATGAAAAGACGATGAACCCCGTTTTCAGACCGCTGGCGTTGCTTCTGTTAATTATTATAATTATATATTTATATTATAATAAATATAATAGTTATAATTATTGTTTATGGTCTCGACAGCCGCGTCACCACAAAAAGCCCAAGGGTCCGTACCTAACAGGTCTGCAGTGACGCAAAATAATAAGGCGATAACGGGATGAATGTATACAGATGCTAAACTTGCATGACGATGAGTACAATGGAGCTTGAACTTTAAAATAATTAAAAAAGTAGCTTTAAGTTATAACGTTAATAATGAAAACATTGATGCCAAGACTCTAAAAAATCATTCGTCGCGATACTTGACGACAAAAGGTTCGAATGACCTCGGGGTCGGTGGGTTATGTGGAGGTCACTTCGGGGGCCGATGAGCTCCAAATCTTGGATGCGCGCATTAAGCGAGTCGCTTGATGACGTACAGTTCTTGCTAGAAGTGACTGTAGGCTTCCGGTACGGGAATCGAGGCGGGGGCTTCTGATGGCTTTATTGAAATTCCCTTGAGATTGCAGAAGAGGCGGGTGGAAGCTGCCTCTCGTCGGTGGGCCGGACTGCGCCATTTTGCACCTTTGAGTAGGGTGGATCTACATACGTCTCTGTAGGTGGATAGCGCAGAACGCGGGACACTGATTCTGCACAGTAATTCTTCTGTTGTAAGTAACCCGTCGCTGTACATCCTCGAGGGATTCTTGAAACGACTTCTGATAAGGATTCCACACAACGGAGCAAAACTCCTGCAGTGGCTGTACCAGTCCGGTGTAAAAATAGTTAAATGCGCTTGGAGGCTCTCCGCGCGTGATTGTTGTTACGAAGCCCAGTGTTCGGCGTGCCTTTTCTACTAGGGTACTGATGTGATAAGCGAAGCTCAGGGAGTTGTCAAAGCCTGCTCACAGAAGCTTGGTGAGAAGAACTCGCTGGAGGGAGACACTACCCAGGACGAGGGGCTGATTAGGAAGGTTTTTAGCACCAGTGGTGACCGTGATCGTCACGCTGTTTGTGGCATTTGGTGGTTGTAGGTGGTTCAGAGACAGTTGGTGGACCGTACCTGGGTCGGCTTGAAGCTCCAAGTACGAGTGCGGGGAGCTGAAACCTTCGTAAATATTAGTAGGGTACGTTGTTGGGCTAGTTGGTTCATCTTAGTTAAACATATAAAATAGCGCAACAAATACAAGGACAAGAAGTATACAGGACAACCGCCGCTGGAAGATGCTTGCGTAAAATGCGTGATTTTCACACATTCTTGTTTTGCATCACCTATATTTTCTCGCGTATTACAGGTTGAAATATTCTTTTTTTCGCCCCGCATAAAAGATACCGAACCCACGTGACTGAAAACGACAGAAAACAGGAAACGTCTGTAGCGTGTTCCTGCCAATTTTATGTGGAAAAGCACATGTCATTGTAAACTTGCCGAAGTATTTCTTCTCTTGGCGGCTTCGCCTTCTTGGACACATAGGGCACCCCCAAGACTGACGATTTTATATGAGCATTTACACAGTCATTTCAGTGCCGTGTACAAAAACACGCGAAACACGACTATATGGACGCCATCGAAGCATATCAAATCGAGTGGGAACAAATCGCCCGCAAGCAATCCTTTTCTAGTTTTCTTCAACCCAATTACTGTCGTCAAATCTTGATTCGGTTCACTATGGTCGGATTCGTGCGAACGTAGCCATAGGCTGCTTTCCCACGAACGCGATTGCACCCCATCGAATCGAAAATTGACGACAATAATTAGGTAAACAATGAAGATAAAAAAAATTGTGCCGCGTGATTGGCTTCTTCTCGATTTGATGCATTTTGGTCGAAAAACGTAGCACTTAGTAGGTTTCACAGCGAAGCGAATGTTGCTCCGTACCCGCACGGGCGCAAGAAATGAAGAGAAAAAGAAGTGAGAAAGAAAATGAGAGACAAATTAAATTATGGTGGTGAAGAGATTTGCGGCCTTATAAAGGGTGCCGGCTACTCCATACATTATGAAAGTGAAAAGAAGAAAGATAAATTATCATAGTATAAGAGAGGCGAAGGGATGAGAAAAAGGGGGGGAATTACAAATGTGACATCCACATCAGCAGAGACACAAATCGGGTGGCCATTGCTAAAAAATCACCAGATAAAATTAGGTGAAGCTTAAAATTTGTTCTTCAGCACCATAGGCATTTTATATTATCTGTTGTGACAATACGCATAAATTGTTCCAAACACTGCACACCGTTCCGTTCACTCACTCGTATACATGTTCACGAAAATACACAATCATGGAAGGCTAATTGTTTTAACGCCTATTAAGCATATCAAAGGCTAACTGTCTCCTAAAAATCACAAATAATGGTAATCTGCCCTTTGGAGAGTTTTGTAATCTGACTAAGGACCTATAGATAGATAGATAGTCTTCCTAACAAACAAGGCAAATCTACATCATCTGCCTTTGTGTGGCAAGCGTTTATTTGTCTCTTTGGAGAGGAAACTTGGGGATTTCGCCTCCTTGGCCAGCGTGGTCGGAGGCGGTGGCATCGGTAGCCTCGTCACCGGGGTCAAGGGTGGACATAGGCTCTCCCAAATCTTGCCTGCTGAGCCTGCATTCGAAAGCTTTCACAATCTACCGGGCAGAACAAAAAAAAGCGTCAGATTTGATCTACAAATATGCTGTTACGCTTCAATGGTGGTGTCACGTATGTCGTGTCTGAGGACAGTCGTCTAGATTGGGTGCGGATTGAATTCCATAGCAGTTGCGTGTGTATTTCTGCATTTTGTGTCAAACGTTGTGTGCAGGGCAAGCATAGGCACTAGAGTGAGAGCGTACACTTGCTCACGTTAATGTTTGAAAGTGAATTCTTATTAGGTGGGCAGTAGAGTTACCGAGAGCTTAATAAGGGTAGAGCGTGGCTTGCTAGGTGCACGTTCCTTGTCTCGTGATTGGTCCTTGGGTGTTCTTATCTGCTCACGCCGCAGTCCCATTGACTACGGAGCTATGATAAGATGGACTCACAACTTCTTGCAATTCAAATAAATAAATAAATAAATAAATAAATAAATAAATAAATAAATCATTTTTTTAGCAAAGAAATATGGCAGTTGGGAAAACAGTTGCAGCAAGTGCCGCTTGTGCAGCGCGCACTTACTCATTTGCGCCATCCTCCGTTATCTCCAGAACTATTCAGATCGACTATTATAACACAATTTGTGTTGCGAAAACAGAAACAAAAAAGTTATTGTATGTAGCCGTACCAACGCGCTAGCATATAATAAGAAGTTGTTTTTGTTTTGTTTTTGTGGCTGACACTGAGGGGCTTCGACGAGCATTATTTGATCTTTTTATTCTTCTCGGATTTCGTTCCTGGTTTTTTACTAAGTAGGGACCTATTACTCTTTTTTATTAGTAAATATATTCATTCGCTTTATTTTAGTTCAATTCCCACTCCTGACCGTTCCGATCGGAATGAGCATAGTACTGGCGCGGGTTCGTATATCCCTACTCCGTGATCCACGTTAAAGTTCCCGGGCTATCAGTGGTACTGCGCTGGATAAATGTATCATCTTCAGCTGAGACACCAAACGCCCAATCGGATTGACCATCTTCCGGTTGTCTAAACGTGCACACAATGCAATTACTCTATTTTTACATCTGAATTTTCTGCTAATTACAATCGAGCAGGAACAACTAACTCGTAGTCATGTAGAGCTAGAAGCTATCGATCTTGCGATCTCGTGGATCAAAGGTTTGGTATTTTCGTTGTGTAACACCTAATAGAAAAGAAAAACAACAACCATAACGGCAAAATTTTATCCATCTAACGTGTTTGAGTATCGTTCGGATTGTTGACCCTGCTGTCGCAGCGTCGGTGTTGACATTGTAGGGCTTTTTTATTTTTTCTATTCTACTTCGGTTTGTTTCTTGACGCGCTCAGACATCGAAGCTCGGTTATCAAACAAACCCCGTTTTTAGTTGTATCGATTGTAATTCAATTTGGGTCCGTTCACCACAGTGATGTTATACGTGCTACTTTTTTAAATTAATCGTGCTGCACACAGTTTAAGAAAGCAACATATCGATTTCAGCCCAGGTCATACTAATAAGGTTAGGCTCTAAATATAAAGTCCCGGGATTTAAAGGGATTCCTGTGGATTGTTTTTTTTTGCTCTATTGATATGACCGCTAGACGAGAGCTGCTAAATAAGCTACGCTTCAAAGTAACGACACGGCAGCCATCTTGGTGTTTAAAATCATGGATGCCAGTTATCTGAAGCTTTATCTGAAATCGCAGGACACGTACTTCCGTCCTCCAGAAATAATAAAACATTTCGCGACAGAGCAAAACAATCTCACCTGAGCTTCCTAACACTGTACCTAAAGCTGACGAAGTCGCATGTTTATATTGTGACGATCGACAGTCACGTCTGCTCTGCACTAAGCACCAAGATGGCGGCACCCACTAGCAGATCGGAGAACGGAGTGCCGATACTCTAATACCCTATTCACACGACCGTAAATGTACCTTTAGCTAAGGGACCTTTATTCTCTGCGGCCAATCAATCAACGATCTTCCGCGCGTGGCGTGTGCTCGCGACCCAAGAGCACGGGCTGATTCGCCGATAGCAAAGGGATCTATGTTGAAAGGTACCTTTATGTTGACCGTGTGAATGGGGTATAAGCCTAGCTCAATTAATGGCTCTACGCTAGACTATAGTCACTGACAAAAGAGAACGACAAGGTGTGTTTTTCAAATGCTTGGCCTCAGCAGGCGCTCCATGGTGACCGGCGTGCCTTGGCTGCGCACGCGCGCAGTCGAAGTGCAAGTGGCACAAAAGCGTTGTTGACGGTAGAAAGCTCGAGCTGGTTGTGGCACAACTGAAGGTCCTTCCAGCAGTTTTCACCTCGTCAGTAAGTGAAGCACACTATTTATCAGGCAGGAACGCGGAAACGTATGCCAAAAACATTTCTCGCTTAAAACAAAAGACACGTGTCCTTTGATAAGGAAGGCATCGTTCATAATGCATTCACTCTTTTGCATATTTTGAACTCAATAGCGCGTGACCATTCATCTCGCATGGCTGCCTCATAGTTGGAACGCGACGTAATACATAAATTCAGTGATCGATTTTAATATCGCTACTGTTATATTTATGGAGCGCCCGGTGTATCGACGATATTTTGTTACAAATGTCAGGCAGCCTGCGGAGATAGCGATAACGCAAAACGGGCTGTCGTACACCTTGTAATTCATCGTACGCATTCGTTTTCTTCCGCGCTGTTCAGTTTTCGTCGGTAATTTACGGAAGCTGCGCTGGTTCTGCACTCTATTACTCTACGTTTAGTTGTACAGCGTTCAAGGCACATGCATGGCTGCATAGAAGGAACCAAGAACAAATTTTACTTCGGTGCGATATGCGAATCTTTGCAATGCCCCTAAAAGGCGGGCCTGCGCGTAACGTCTGCTTTAGTGAATCCCCGAAACAGGTCATCTCTCATTGCATAATTTCCTATTGTTGCTGAATGTACAGGTACAATTGAAAGCATTATTTATTATGTACTGTATATAATTGTTGTTCATATTACATGCACATTCTTTATTTCTTGAGCATGGAGTAGCCAATCCGAGAATATGGGAACAAGTTAGTTATTTCGTCAATTAAACACTGAATTGAATTGACGAGAGTTTCCGCAAAGCAGCGGACGCTTCCCTTTCGGCGTCGCCATTTAGTAGGAAGGATTTTAGGGGACCGTTTTCGCACATCCGATACGGTACGATCCGCTTTCCGGTACGAACTCCGCATGTGCGAGTCTTCTGCGGCCCATCGCATTGTATCGGATGTGCTAATCGTACCTTATGGGATGTGCAAAAACGGTTCCCTAAAAGTCCCTACTGTCGCGTTTCTTGCGAGACGCTACGATGCGCGCTGGCGGTGGATGCTGACGTAACATAGGCGGTGTTGCGTGGATACATTAGGGATGACATTTGAAGAGAAAGGCGCAGACCCTGTCTTCTAGGTGGTATTGATCCTCGTTGTGGTCTCGTATGCGCGACGCTGCAACTAGGGATGCAGATATGGTTTGGCTCCGTCAATGTTCAAGGGATTTAGAATAGCGTAAAGACCCTCGCGTTAGCACCGAGTACAACGAAGGCTAACTCTTAGCTAAGCTTTGCGAGGCGCGTCAAACCTGCACTTCTACTACAGCGGAACGCAAACGCATCCGCATGCATTTGCGGGATCATCTTGATGTGCTCATGCCAAATTGCTGCGACCAATCGAAGACCGGTATTCGGTGAAACCGATTCGATGCCGCCAATTTCATTGCTGCGCAAATGCAATCTTCATTTCGGGATCTCTGTTTGAACGTTATTTGTATTTTTTGAATGAGCATACGGTCAGCAGTTTGAGATATGGTTCGGATTTTTCAATCTGGATAAGTCTCGCACTGTACCCTCGCGCGTTGACAGCAACGGGGAGGGCACTTAGAAGGCCGCTGCCTACACATTAAGCCGCTGCCTACGCAATTAAAATGAATAACGAGCGTACCTACGTTAAGCCCGCTGCGTTGCGCACGTACGGCGCCTGCGTTGTCTGTAAAACGCAACGCTAAAGCAGACACACAGTGCTGGCGTTTGCTTCTATACACGATACTAAAACTCTATATTAGCTGACAGTGCCCTCTGCCCTACGTGAATACGAGACACGGACATTGTACGTTTCGCCGCCTGCTCCGTTTTCGGATTCGGCAATTCTCCGGGACAGCGCCTAATCCCGAGAAAAAGCGAACGTAAATCCCGTTTGCGCCATTTTTGTTGTGTCGGTACTACGGCTTGTATGAAAAGAATGACGCTGGAATTATGCGATTAGGGCGAAGCCTGAAACCGGCACACGTGCGCGGAGCATGAAACGTTTTGTGGTGTCTGAACATTTCAGCGGTGTGAACCGCGACGCAACGTTTTAGGGGAACGTGACTGAGTGCGTTTGGGCAGAGGGAAGAATGGGATTATGCGAGAAAGACAAAACAATGCGAATAACGTGAACTCTGGTATGTTAGAGCGAGATTCGGTGGCCGTCTTAATCTTAGGTTAAAGTTTTAGCGTGCCCGCGGTCTGTGTCGGGTTGTTTGTTTCTGGCTAGAGAAGATGTATTTTTCATAAGGGAGGGAGGGCGGATTCGTCCACAGTTTGTTCTTTCCGGTCATAAAGCAATTTGTTCGAACCTAGCGCATCGACACTTCGTAAACGCCGTGATGAAGCAATATCTTAAAGAAATATATTTCCACTACCTTCATGTGGCCGATGGCTTCCAGCTGTTTCCAAGGAGACTGCCTGAGTAATTAACAGAAACATAAATTATCCCCCCAAGCCATGTGACAAGCACTCGTTCTGCAGAAAGTCATTTCTGACCACAGAAAAGTGAGGCAGACTAGTTCTGTACCTTATGTTAGACTTTATTTGTTTCTATTATTATACCTTTATAGTATATTCGTTTTGATCGGTTGAAACCACGGTGTATTATATATATATATATATATATATATATATATATATATATATATATATTTCCACGCTCAGGGCCGAGCAAGCAGCGCCCGGTCATGGTATTCTAGAAGATTCGCGTTTATTAAGGCAAAAGCCTTGTATGTTTCATCGTTCAGTCGACCTTCAAAGTCCTTGAGCGAAAACACGTCGGCGACACAAAAGGTACCAAAACGTTTACGTGACCCTTCAGTCGAATTATAGGAAATATAATTAAGAAGGATGACAAAGCGAATTAAGAAGAATCAAAATGAATTAAGAGTAAGTAAAGATAAGTAAGAGTAATCAATGGAAATTAAGAAGGAATATAAAGCGAATAATGTCAAAAAAGAGAATGTGAAAAAAGAGACCGTGAATCAAAGTAAATCACGTGTCTGTCTTTAATACATCGGCGCTTGAGCTTTCGTCTTCAAGTCGTCTTAGAGATAACATAAGATGCCCTGTGAATTTTTCTTGCTCGGGGCGTAACTTTTATCATTTCGCCCTAGTTTCTTTCCTCGGAAGTGCCTGTTCACTCTCGTCCCAAACGCTCGATGTTCGAACCTTCTGGGCCGAAGTTCCGTGATGCCGACGCACACTAGACAAGGAGTTGCCCGCGACCTTGTCGAGTCAGTCTCGCTCTCGCTTCCTGTTACGCCGCCAAATCGCCGCCTGCTTTTCTGCTGTCTCGACGCTCGTTATTTATTTTGTTTGGCACAAGTCCGCCGCTTCGACCTTTCTTTTCAGTTCATTATTTAACGCCTCATCGCCATGCTTTTTGACAATATAGGTGTTTCTCTAGCAGCTGCAAAGCTCGCGGTGTAAAGTCCTCTCCTCACCTTGGTTGCAAGCAGCACCACCAGATGACTCCTGGATATGCGGCTAATGGCAGCCTGTCGCGGGCCCGGTTTCACATGCTTCTCTAAAGAAAACATGCTTGTTTCTAAAGTGATTTATGGGTGCGCCACGTCATGTAGCAATTGGCACTTGCACTGCGCGTGTGTCTTATGGTATATTCGGCTGGTCACTTCCGAGCGCCCCAATCATCCGAGTCGGAGCTACCAGATCCCAGAGCGCCTCCGCATCGGAGCGAGAGAATCGGCGCGCCCAGCCGAACGCTCCTCAACTTTTCAGAGCGGCAAGCCGAGCGGATAGAGGGTGGCCTGCGCCACTAGAGGACGGCGCGAGCTGCCCTCTAGCGGAACTTTGGCTTCTCGAATTCAAAGGGTTCAGCAGTATTCAGTCATCCTTCCATCCGTCAATCCTTGAAAAATGGCAGCCGTCAACGCGGACGCTGATAAGGTCATCGCGAGCCAGCCGTACCAAGCGGAAGTTCCTGCGAAACTATCAAAAAAGACAACATTACAGCTTGTAAACTCTCGTACTTTTGTTCTTACCGCTTTGTCCGAGTAGGTTCGCACTATAGAAACATAGGCCATGACCTTCGGCACCGTACAAGATGCGTCGAACAACTTGGCAAACTTTGCTTCGTAAACAGAGCCCTCGTCGTCGTCATCCGAGCTGCTGGTGTTGTCGCTGTCTGCTACACTCCGCTTCACCTTACGTTGTACAGCAGCGAAGACTAGAAGTGCGAGCCCATAGCGTTGGCAGCTGCCCTTAATGCACGAGAGTTTGTGCCGCCGAGATGTGCCCCAGAGCAAGGAGCTCGCGCGTGGAGCCCTTCCTGCGGTACATCATAAGGTGAAATAGAGTATAGACAATTGCAAGCTATGGCGCCCCGACTGGTGCCCCATGCGTGCAAGCACGTGCAACGTGCGCGTGAACACAGCTTCGGCAAGCTTTTAATTGCACGGGCGTGCCTGCTCGAGCAGAAACATGGCGGCGGCCAGTCGCCCAGCTTGCAATCGTCTATAGCTTCTGCAAGCAGCAGTGACAGTGCCACCCCTAACATTAAACATCTTCGTTTCAACAATATTTCACCTCA